>JAXBDA010007682.1:0-16874 GCA_036023075.1 Gaultheria prostrata
ATGTCAGTGTATGTTTCATAGTTAAACATACCTTGTATTTTATGGCCTTCAAAATGGAGAGACATTCCGTAGAAAGTCAATGACTGATCACACCCATTGTGTTGAAGACCCACAAAACAACAGCAACTATGGTCTCTATTTTCTTTCCCACTGAGCCGAAATGTAAATGGATGGAGTATGAAAGAGTAAAGTGAAAAAGAAAGAGAGAAGACAAAAAGAGGGAAAAGAACTTTTCTGGAGGAAAAATGTCCCTGAGAGTAGAGAGGTTATTTATGTAATTTTGGTATACTCACTTTAAACAAGTCATTTGTCAAACTCCTCCACATAAAACGTACAATATTTCAAAGCTATGGAGCCCACATATAGTGCAGATTTGGCCTTTTCGTATAGTTTCTAGTACACGAGTCATCCAAAAGACAAAAACCATGTCGTCTTTTCCTCCCCTCACTTCATCAGACTAGAACTGGGCTCACAAGTCACATCATCCAAAACCAAAAATCAGGACATCCACACAATCTCTTGAATGTACTTTGTCTTCGTCAACTTTTTTATGATTATAACTTTACTAAAAGACAAAAAAGAGGGTGTGACTATCAATTTGAGGGTGTGGAAATCACTCCCCTTGATTATATCTTCTAATTTATAATGTTTTACGTGATTTAAAAAACATTGTATTATAGAATTAGTCGAAATCTATCAAACAAGATCCATATTGGATATAAAACTCATTACCAATTTAAAGATATAACTAAGTTCTTCATCCGGTTAGAATATAACTGAGACCATAAAATGGGGACGAAGGGAGTAGATTCTTTGGTCAAGACAAATTAGAAACAAACAAATGATTAAATATAAACAAGTTTAATAAAACAAAGATAATTAAAAAAAATAGTTTTGCCCAGTATCATTAGAAAAATTTCCATGCGATCGAATTCTCTAAAGAGGGATGTATCTTTCTTTTAATGCAGACGAGAAAATTTGTATTAAAATTGAGTAACTACATATACATAAAAATACATGAAATATGAGTAATTGAATATATATAGCAGTAAGCAAAGATTTGATGGGTGCAAGTGGAGTGAAGTGCAGTTAGTGCCTCCCTTATACTCTCATGCACATAGGCAGAGTTTGATTCCTATAAGCACCCATCCCCGTCTCCTAACAAATGACATGTTTGAAAAAGAAAAGATTTGATGGGTAAAAAGTATTGAAAAACAGTAGTGTACCAATTGGCACCTTAAACATCTTAGGTGCTATTATTTCATTTGCGGTCAGTTCAGACAGGATTTTATCTAGACTTTATTGGTCCCATTTAGTGATTTGTAGGATTGATTTTCCAGAATTAATTGAGATGTGGGTAAACTAGCTCGAACAGATGAGTCATAAAAAAAAATGGAAAATACTAAAGGCACTAACTAAGTTACTAGCTAATGTACTAAATAGACACGTGGCAGCTGTGGATGAGTCTACCCATGCATTATAATATGCATTGATGAGGTGTTGTCATGTATACATTTAATATCCTAGTTTGTAAATTATTTGGTGCCTGTAATGTTCCTTAAAAAAAAATGGCACCCCCTTAGACCTCAGTCCTCTCTTCAGGAAACCCGGTAAATGGACTCTATCTCTTTCCACTAGGAAACCCAACAATTGGCTCTCTCTATGAAACCCTGCAATTGGCATTGATTGTAAGCCCCTGCATTTTTTTGTCCAGAAACCTGGAAAATCCCTGAAGTCGATACTACCTAAAATATGAAACTAATACTAATTTATTACTCCAACTTGCTTCTCATAAACAAATGTATACCTATATGCGTATTTAGAGCAACAGCAACAGCTGTGCTAAAATGGTATTCCAGCCAAAATACCCAACCAAAATTGAGAATATCACGTGCAGCAGCTTAGGTAAAACTCTCGAAAAGTGAACCTTAGCTACAGTGCTTTGCCATATACCCCTAAGCACTGTTCATTGCCATCCCCTTTTTTATTCTTTTATCTGCCGCATTTTTTTTTCTCTCTCTGGTCTCTTTTCCTCTGCCACTGGGCCCACCACCCCACACTCTCTCTTTCTCTCACCTATATTGTAATAATATTTTATAATGGGAGTAGAGTGTTTATAATATTTAATAAGAGTAGAGAAGTTGATAGATAAAATTGTTGGAGTGTTGAAAGAGATTGGTAACTAAAGTGTACTGTTCACCGGGTTTTTTGGCTCAATTTTTTCCCAGACTGATGCACTTGCTCACGCCGCAGCCTCGTTATACCTTGGCAAACAGTTGACTTCTTTTGGATTGGTGAAGAAAAAAACTTAGGGTAATATAGTCAAATTGATCTCTCCATTAACGGTGTTAGAATGCTAAAGCTGATAGGGGAGGCCAGACTCAGAGTCGGCTCACAGATTTCAGAGGCCTAAATCGAACTTATTAAACGAGGCCCATCCTATAATTTGCACACAAAAATTGGGCCCTAAATTCGAATTGGGGTATTTTTTGTATGGAGAGCTTACACCAAAATTATATTGCGTCTAGTATACATATGTAGGGTTCCTAAATAATTGGGGGCCCTAAAATTTTGATTTTTTGGTGGACCTAAATCCCATGCTTCTTGGGATTCATGTCTAAGCCGACTCTGGCTGGCCAGTGTAATTTTAGAAACCTGAGGGTTGGTCTTTGTATTTGTCAGAAAACTCAAGGGAGGTCAGTGAAATTTACCCATAACTATACAGGCTTTTACCCATTAATTTTTCAAGATACACCCTTATTAAGAGATAACCCAAAATAGAGTACTCAACAATTGAAAAGGGACAGAGGGAGTAGTAACTACTCACATGTGGTCTAATGCATGCATGGTATCAGAACTTTGAGATGGGATACCACCCAACCCTTTACTTGGAGCCGACTCTGAATATTAATTTCCCATTTGAAGTTTTCTGAATCCACATATGCTAATTCATGGTATCAAAACTTTCAGATGGGATACCACCCAATTCACGTGGATCCAGCAAGTGGTGGATTCATTGCGTTATTCATATATAAACTACATGATGAACTCGTCTTCCACATAAACTACCTTGGAGCTGACTAACCAACCTTCACCCTCAATTTCTCCAAAGGTGTCCAAAACCTGTTGGTGCAAAAACTAGGAGTCTTCGAAAAAGTTGAACGCCTTGATGATGAAACTTGCTTCGAGGCATGTTACGATGTCGCTTTCCGAAAATAGTATTCCCCCCACCGTTTGGTGTGCACCGGGTTGATAGTGAATCTGTTCAAGTATATAACAAAACCCGATCGAATGATCTTCTGCATGCGTCCGCACAAAGGATAGACAGAATACTGAGTCGAACTTGTGATCAAAAGAACCAAGGAATTTTAACACCGTTTCTGTAGAGTAACGGTGTAACAAAACAATAGAGTATTTTTGTTAAGATTTTGGCAGAGTAACGAGGTTGAAAATCTGTGTAAAATGGATGTGATTTGGGCTCCTCTATTTATAGACCCAAATCCACCTTTACATCCATATATTGGTGTTATAACCTTTGGTTTGAGTCATAACCCTTCCGAATAGAGCCGCAACCTTTCCGATAAACAATGCCAGAACCGCTGCCCGTTTTTCGTACGGAACCCATTGGTATCGATACCTCAAACCCGAGGTATCGACAAAGTACGCCATTAAAGCGTCATATTGCAGACACATAACCCACTGCCACGCTCACGCACCAGCTCGGGTGCGGATACACGTGTGAGCATTTGTCACCAGCTACGCCGGTTGGGTGCAAAGCACCATTGGTGGCAAGCCACTTAACACAAAGTGAACTATTAAGGTATGCTCCTTAATGTATGCCATTCATCCTTCTCCTAACTAGCCAATGTGGGACAATCCCAAAACATTACAAAAAGCTTTCTAAAAGCACAAGAAATATTTTATAAAAAACCCAAACTAAAAACTCATTTATTTTGCTAGTCCTCGAGTAAAAGAAAAAAAATAATACAAAAAGAAAAAAAAAATTAACCAATCCTTTTTCGGAGGACTGCGATTGCATTTAGGTTGCCCAAGTAGATGAGTTATAGTCTTGTGAGGGTTTGCCATGAATTTACCCACAAAATTCAAAGATCTGTTCTATTTAACTTATGAATCATGTGATCCAAATGCATCAAGTTCAAAAACAAAGCCATGAATCTCAGCACCTCTATAATAAAAAATCAACCGAAGTCTCAAATGCTAGAAACAAGTAAAGCATTTGTAGACACCCCGATTTTTGAACCGGGATGCGCGCAAGCATTTCCGATGATGAGACGGACCAATGTTGACTACCTCGAGGACCGAAACGAGGCTCGGACTTGATAAACCCCTCAAACCTAACCCTAAACCCCTCAAAATACCTTAACCCAACCCAAAACATCAAAACCAAGCCAAAACATGAACCAGTACCAAGCACCCCCCTGAGCGCTCAGGACACCCTTGAGCGCTCAACCCTGCTCCGGTCAGTTACAGACAGTGGAGCTCATGATGGATTCTGCTGCAAGGGAGCCTTTGCTCCCCAATTTCCGGCCTAAAACTTGGGCCATAAGCACCCCTTAATCACCTTTCATCCCCCTTAATTAATCCCAAATTTAAATTACGCATTTCCCCCCATTTTCCCTCCTATATATACCTCACCCTCTCCCACTTCCTCCCACTACTGGCATTCTCACCTCTCTCCTCTCAAAAATCAACAGCCTAATTACTCTCTCCTCTCTCTAAAAGCTCTAGCAAAGCCACTCTCAAGCTACATTCACGTCCTCACTCTTCCACATTATCAAAAACCCATCAAAATACTCCAAAATTCCACACTTAAACATAAAACACCATCCTTCAATCAAAATACAGTCAAAACCAATTCCAAACCACCACAAAACAGTTACAAACCTACTGTTTTTAGCCCTTAAACTGACTTTCAAGCCTTCGATCAACCAAAAACCACAAATTCTAGCCTTATTCAAGTCCAAAAAGGTAAGAATGCAAGTAAAATTCACATTTGGCCATACATGTGAGTTCCTTAAACCCACAATGCACTCACAGGGTTCAAGAAACATTTCTTGTCTGATCGGGCCTTGAGCGCTCAAGGTCTCAGCTGTCTGTCCTATTGTTGCTTTGCTTTGATCATTCTTTAAGCTATTTTATCACTCTATAAGGCCCTTAATCATTATATTATACAGTGTTAAGGTGTTACTAGCCTCTGGTCTTTTTAAGATAATCATCATAGGGGGTTGTGAAGTGATGTTCATGTTTGAAAAGAAAAGATAAAAATGATTGTTTTGATTAAAGAAAGGAAGAGTAAAGGCAAGCATTTTTGAAGTGAATGAGAAGGATCAGAGGCTATTGAGTTCAAGAGAATATCAAGAGAAAAACAACAATTGACAGAAACATGCAAGTCAAGAGATGGCTTGAGCACTCAACCCCTGGTTGAACGCTCAAGCTGTAATCTGGACAGTTTGTTCCTCTTATTTGCTTGGTTCTTTGATCTCCAATTTTAAGCTACCAAGGTGTGTGTGTGAGTAATATGGTGCCATATCTGTCCATCCAGCCTTCTTCAAACTTGCATCTCTTCTTTTTCCAATTTTTCAAGAATATGTTGCAAAGTAAAGCTTGCATGTTATTTTAAAATCAATCTCCAACCATTGATTATCATTGTTCTATCTTGGGGTCACTGTGAAAATCATTTTTCCAGAAGTCATTTGGTGTGGTTGTTGAATAATCATGAATCAAAGTACAGAAGAGAAACTGCTAATGAGGGGAGTTGAGCGCTCAAGACCCCCTTGAACGCTCAACCCCAGTGCTGATGACAGATCAATGTTTAGTTACTGCATCGTGTACTTATTCATTTTACTTAGATTGATGCTATTTTCTGGTCATATCTAATTTTGTTAGCTGTTTATTCACTCATCACATCACATCTTCATATTATTATCATCATTTTCATTGTAAATACACGAGCACACGTTCACCGTAGCTTTATATATTGTGTTCTATCTCACGTAGGTGTTCCCCGTCCCCATATCCCATTTTTGTGAATAAAACCAAATTTTGAACATTTTCAATATATCCCACAAATTATTAAGTAGAGACTGGTTTAAGGACCGGGCGAGGGGAGTGCTTTAAAAACCTTCCCCTATCGTAGCCAAACCCCCGAACCCGGAAAATAAAGAATTTTCATACGACCGGTAAAATCATTTTCAAATCCATTGGGCAGAACGAGTCATTTTATTGGTTTCTCGGGTTCATTCCTAAGGGTGGCGACTCCAAAAACCGTTTTCAAACCAAAAGTCGCGTGGGCGTCTGCTCGCCAGGTGTCCACAACATCCATGTCACTCTATGTTTGGGGTGTGTGGGAAAGTTGGCCAACATAAACAAAATTCCAGCGTCAAAGATGAACATGACCCAACTCTTTATCAGAAATGTGAAGACCCGGATATTCATATTTATTTTTCGTAAATAATAATGGGTTAATGTGAGGAAATGAATGAAATGATAATATTGACCAAGTGTTTAAGTGTTGATGAGATATAAGTTGATTGAGGTGTGTTTGGTTTACACAAGCCACTTTTAGACCTCTAGTGTAATTTTTTTGAAAGATAAAGTGCAAGTGGGTATTTGTGTGGTGTAGAAGAGAGAGAAAGGACCACTTTCTCCCCCCAATTTGGCCGGTCACCCCCCTCTCCCTCCTCCCTCTTCCATAACTCCTCCAAGCTAAATCCTCACCAACCCAAGTCAATCCCTCATTTCCAACCTTAACCCCTTCACAAAAGCTTCTCAAAATCACGTGCTCTACGCGTTGGTGTATTTATTTCACCCCGGTGTTTGAAGGTTTTGCTTGGACGTTTGAGCTTGAGTTAGGGTCTCACCATTGGAGGTGTTTTCTTGTCTAAATCCCAAGAGGTAGGGGAACCTCCTTCAATTCTTCATGTAAATATGATGTTTGTGTGTGTACATGCCTTACTTTTGATCAAATCCCATTTGTTCTTGTTTTATCCCTTTGTGGTGGCAAAGCTAGTCATGTTAATGTGATATACCCTCTCTACAAGCTTTCCTTGTAGTGATTCCCTAGTTAAATCGTTTGTTGATTTGGGTTGGGTTGAAATCCTCCACCTTTGGGTGAAAATCTGCTGAACAGGTTACTATTCACGTTTTTCGGGCAATGCCTATGCAAAATCTGGAAAAGTGTAAAACTACAATGTTGTAGCTCTTCAAATTACCTACGTTTTGATATATAATATGTCATAAACGGAGTTTGGTGTGAAACGTTACGGCAAAAACACTTAGACTGTTCAAAACCTGTCAAAAACTGCCCAGGACCCATTTTGGATCGATCCAAACTATTTTAGTGGACGGACATTTGATTTTGGATCGATCCAAACCTCCCCTTTGTGCTGTTTTGCTCCTTTTGACCTCTTTTGGCCCGTTTGATGCGATGTACTTGCTATAACCATTCTAATTGACTTGAAATACCTTGAGATATGTGTCATGAGTATATTTGAGCATATTTGATGATTCCTTAAGTTCCCTCGGGGTTCGAGGTGCGTGTTTGACTCTTAACGATACGAGTTGACGGTTATTGATTGAATTAGGGTTTTGGAGCGTTGAATTGAGTTGAGCGATTGCATGGACACTAAAATGAATCGATTGAGCTTGAAATGATATTAAATGATGAAAATAATGACACGGGGCCCGAAAGGGTATGCCCGAAATGACACGGGGCCCGGAAGGGGTATGCCCGGAGTGACACGGGGCCCGAAAGGGTATGCCCGGAATGACACGGGGCTTGACAAGGTATGCCCGGAGTAGAAAGAATGGTTTAAACGGATAAAGCGTATAATGAGAATGTCTTGAACACTTACGACTTGTCGGGTACCTATCGGATACGACGGAGTCATGTTCGGGTTGTATTAGTGGTCGTCAATTCTTATGATATTCTTACCTTTCTCATATGATCTTATGGACCCTATCACATGTTTATTTTCCTTGTTGCACGTCATGGGCATCACATTTTCATTTAGAATCGATAGATGTTTTCCTACTGGGCTAGTGAGCTCACCCTTATAATTTTCAGGTACTCAACAAGACGGAACATGACTTGGCATGTGGATGTGCATGCATGACTTCATTCTTTTGAAAGCTAATCGGACGAGTTACATGATCATCTTGGACTAGTACTATTTTTGAAAAGATGAACGTTTAACTTGTAATACATGTATTTTTGACTAGAAACTCGTGAAGACTATTTGACTATGTAATTGATTCGGGTACCCTAAACATTGACTTTTGTTGGCTTTGAAGTTGTAAATTGATCTTGACCGTGGAAGGTATTGACCTCCACGTGGATTATGTATTATCTATGTTTATGAAAATTTGGGGCGTTACAAGAAATACGCTTTGACTCAAATCTCACTGGAGAATGCACTCAACAAATAAATCACTCGAATTTAGTGCTATTGTACTCTCAATTTATGTGCAAAAGGAATGTAAGAAAATCAAATTCAAAATATCCCACACATGATCGTGTTATATGAAAAATGCTCAATTGAAAGAATATATAGTCTCATGAAAGAATGCTAATTACTGAGAAGTGAAGCAATGATCACAACATTATCAACCCGATCGAACATGTTCACTTTCAGACCATACCATCTCAAGATCAAATAGGACCTTTTTTTAGGTGGTAGTATAAGGGTGATGGTAATAATGTGTGGGCTGAAGGTGAGAAGTGACGTTTTGAAGACAAGTGGGACATCATAAACAAACAATTAGGTGCTTTACTTGTTCAATTTCAGCACTTTAAGGATTTCAATTTTTCTTATTTGAATTTTTTTTCATCCTCCTTTTGTCCAATTTTTTTTTAATATTTTTTTAGGACAATCTTCTCTTCTATTATTATTATTTTTTTTTGTATTTTGAATATATATATTTTTTCAATCCATTCCATTGGTTTGCCCTTTCTTTAACAAAAGATCCCGCTCATGTCTCAAAACATTTTGGATGGTGGAGTTAGCAAATGAAAGGTTTATGTAAAGGCTCAACTTGGCTCCTAGGGATTGATGAAAAAAGAAAAAAATAAGGCTCAAATAAACAAAGATGACCTAAAATCATCTCTCAAAGATTGGTATGGTCCTCCAACTTTCATGATTTCAAAGGATTTCAAATGTAGCATTCATATTGATGATTTCTCAGTATCTAACCAAATCAAAAAAAAATAATGAGACTAAGCAATAAGATATTGTGCTTCCAAAGAAAAATTAAGAGTAAATGTATGATAACCCTCCAAGAAAAAGAATGATGCAAAAGCTTACTGGGTTATTAGTCTCCACAAGTTATCCTCAAGATCATCAAATCATGCTCCCTCATCAACTAAGAAAACTACTCATGTGGCCAAAGTGAAGTGCAATTATTTCCAAACATGAAGACAATGAAATACTTTACAAAGAAGCTAGCATAATAGACTTCAATACAATTCTTCATGCTTAGGCAACAAATATTCACAACTAGGTTCCATGACTCAAAGCATAGAATGAAATGTACTCTTGAGCGTTGTTTGGAACAAAAATGATTCATTTTTTTAAATTGACACCCCGAAAACAATCGTAAAATAACATCTAAATAAATAATGAAATAAAGCTACAATTGCAGCAAACAAAATTTTTTTTTTTTTAAAAAAGGTCATCCCCCAAACCTAAATGATGCACTATCCTCAATATAACAACAAATAAATCATGGAAGTTTAGTGGTTACCTTGAATAATGAACAAGTTTCTTTTTATTTCCTGCAATTGGTTAGCGACACAAAAAGAAAAGAAAAATAAAAGGAAGAAAGAAAGAATAATTAAAACACTATCGGAGGTAAGGAAGCAGAATAACTAAATAATTTTCTTTATCTTCTTCTTGTAGTTAACGATGTATGGACCTTCCCAACAAAAATTGTTCGACACAATCAGTAAAAATTTAGTGAATTGTTCAATCATTTGTGTCATGTATATAGGAAAAGTAGGGGAAAGATCATCATACCATGGGAATATATGCTTGAATATCATAACATCTAAACAAAATTTATGACTTGGAAGTAAAGGATCAACTTCGAAAATAAAATCCCACTCAACTTCATTAT
Organism: Gaultheria prostrata; assembly: GCA_036023075.1. Classification (NCBI taxonomy): domain Eukaryota; kingdom Viridiplantae; phylum Streptophyta; class Magnoliopsida; order Ericales; family Ericaceae; genus Gaultheria; species Gaultheria prostrata. Next base: position 10,135 of record JAXBDA010007682.1, read on the forward strand.
TGTAACATCCACAGTCATTCATTATTGTATTTCTTTCCTTTTGATCACCATGCCTAAGAATGGCAGTCGATGCAACCTTTATCTGCTCTAAAAATTCAGTTCTATGATCAGGTGACACAGCTTTTAAATGAATTGTAGATGGTTCCATAACAGGCGGGGCAATGGTGACAAAGAAAGTGGAGGAGAGATCTCTTTAGCTTGCCAATTTTCAATACTAATAATAGGAGTTGAGTCTAACAAAATATTGACTTGCTCAATAGATTCATGTATATCAATGTCACAAGCAAAATGAGCTAAACAAGCCTTTTAAAGGATCCTCATGAGTTGACTCAATGAAAGTATCTTGACCTAAAAAGGTATTCTCTATTTCTGACTCTAAAGATTTTTCTCCACTGGCATATTCACTTGTTCATGTAATTGTTCCCTAGACTCAACGGGGATAATAGATTGAATATGTTCTTGCTCATCAGGAAAGTCGGGGGTGTAACTTGTGACAAACTACCAGTTTGGATTAACAACAGAGTCACTAGAAAAAATTTCTTCCTCTTTCGCCCTCATCTGATTAGCTAATTGTTCCAATTGATTTTCTAATTTAGATTGGCTTGAGTCTACAAGTGAGTAGCATTTTCTAATTCTGCTAGGGATTGAGTATTCAAGACAGTGTTATTTTCCATTTTAGCTATGGCTCCTTTAAGGTTCTCCTTAAGGATGATTGTTGTTGAGGAGAAAAAAGTGTAGTCATGTAAGATTGAGTTGGATATGATTGTGTAGGATATGAATTAGTAGGGGGTAGATAATTCGAGAAAATTTGATCATGTGATTGTAAAAACTGTCCATCTACATTTGTATGAGATTCTTTGCTCCCTCCAGTAATTAGAATAGTTCCCCGCATTTGGATTGTATGTCTCAAAAAAAGGGTTACCAAATGAACCTTCACTATTTCGTGCATTGACTTGATCATAGCAGTAGTTAGGATTGTGAACCATGGAAGGACACGTTTGTATGGTATGTAATGGGCTACCACAATGAGAGCACAGACAATTATGAACTAGGCTGAAAAAATTCATGCTTCAACTCAACACTTAAGGCCAAGACACCAACTAGCGGCAAAATATTTATTTTGTTTTAGAGAGAGAAAAAGGAAAAAAAAAACGGCAAGACAGATTGGAAAAAGCTTAGGATTAGGGGCAAATTAAACTGATGAAAACACAAGAAAACTGAACTAGCAAAATTAATGCAAGTAAACTACTCAAAGAGGAAAGAAATAAAATTTAAGCTAATACGAACACATAATATAATACCAGAAGGAAAGTAAAAACAAAGAACTTGGCCAAAATCGGAATTACCAGTATTACCTTAATCATGTCATGCACCGGTTCAAAAGTCACCAAAACACCAATGACATTTTGGCAAAAGTTAAAATAGAACTAGAGAACAAAACAAAAATGCTAACACTAATGCTAAGAAGGGTTGTAGTTTTTTTTTTAATCCTAACTACAACTAGTAGAAGGGCAAAAGCAATTTAAAAATCTCTAGATTTCCTAGAAAAATAATAAGTCCCCGGCAACGGTGTCAAAAACTTGTTGTGAAATTTTAAAGTACTCGCAAGTGTACAAATCGTATCGAAATATAGTTATGTAAGAGCGAGGTCGAACCCACAATGACTTGTGTTTTTTTTACAGGAAAACTAGATAAATTTAAACCGATTGAACCCTAACCTAGTTGACAAAAGTTTTGAGTGATTTTTAAACTAAAAATTAAATAAGCAATAGTGAAAACAAATAAATAAATTGACGATTAAATGAACTTGATGAGAGAAAAGTGACTGAGGGTTCAGAATCCACACTCATGTATTCATAGCAATTGGTAGCAAACTCTTACTTATTTCCTTACTTTCCTTCACAATAATTTGATGGCTAAACTCTATTAGCGTGGAAAATACCATCATTACGACCTTTTAGAAAAACAAAACTTATGTATGCTCTTCCTCGCCTTAATTTTAAAGACCAAAAACTCATATTTATCCGTTCGAAGACAAATCACAAAAGATATCCAATGCTTGAAATCGAGAGCTGCATAACAAGGCTAAATAATTAGCTAGCAATCTCAAATTATGGAAAAAACATGATTGAATCCACATCCAAAATTACTAACGTAATTAATATGACATAAGAACGATTATTCGATTAAATCAAGCATTCGGAAAATAAATGAAGAGTGTGCAAATACTTACTACAAAACATGAGGTTTCATCATCAACCCTAGCCAAGAATTTTAGCCTCTCATAAATAAAAATGCATTGAACATTGGACTAGAATCCATAAAAAAAATAAAAATTAGGAAAATGCTTCCATACCCCCTGCTTGTCTGGGAATACCATATCCACCCGATCTAACGGTGTAAATCGATGCCACGTAGACAAAAGTGAAGGGGTCAACCGGTCATCCAAAAAAAATTATTAAAATAATATAGAACCCCTAAGAGGTATAACCAAAACCGTTAAAGTATATAACCAATTATGCCAAATTATGCGAAATTGGAATAACGAAAATTTGACTGAAATAACTTAAACTCCCAAATGAAATACCCAAAACCACTAAATGGAATAACGAAACCTTTAAAGGACATAACCGTGAGCCTTTAAAATGCATAACCATTAGGAATGACCTCAGAAGGGCATAAAGTAGAACCGCAAATGGAATAACTAAAACCACAATATATCATAACCATTGTTTGAAAAACCACAAAATGCCATTACCAAAACAACAAATCAGCATAACGTGTACGCACATCGAATTTTGTGCATAACATTAAATGTCAGTGGGACCAGTGGGACCGATTAGACAATCGATTGGCATAAAGTGTATATGAATATGTGGAAGTGTATAAAAAAGTGAAAAAAAATACATTGGAGTGTGTTTTTTTTATGTCTTGTTCTTGCCTTATTGTCAACCCAGTGAACTATCAATAGAAGGACCCTTTGTAATTTATGAGAACAAATTTTGGAGAATCTAAACATATTTTCTCTAAAAGTTCTAAGATTAAAAATATTTTGAGACATTTTTCATAATAAATCGACCAAGAAACTAACAAGTACGGGTGTTTCTAATTAAGTGATGTAGGGTTTCCTAAAAGTTAAAATCACCGAAGGCTTGAAGTGGTTATGAGTTGATCGAAGTTGATTTTTTCTCGTATAGTTCTTGTAACGCCCCTAAATTTCTTAAACGTAATTTAGATACATAAATACACGTGGCAAGTCAAATGCCCACGGTCAAAGCTTGATACATTATTCCAAGTCAAAGTAAAACGTGAATAGTCAACCGGGTACCCGTACCCATAAAGTAATTACATAAGTTTAAAAGTCGATACATGCCCGAGTCAAAAGAATTGAATGAATAGAGTTACAAGATCAGCTCATGCAAAAATATGAGTTTAAAGATGATTCGGTAACTTCTCCATGCTAGCTCTCAAAAATCATGCATGCACACACTCCATGCACTCCAAATCATGCTCCGTGTTGTGTACCTGAAATGATTAGAGTGAGCTCACTAGCCCAGTAGGAAAAAGTCTACCAAAACTAAACATAATGAAATACAAGTGTGTGAAGAGGGGTGAGAGGATGAAATAACGCAAAACTGCTCAATGTTCCAAGAGAAGTAAACCAGTCGAATCCAGACTCACAAATTCATAGGCTTAGTGATTCCCATCAAGAGTATCCAATACGTGCCCACGCATACCCCACCGTTCGTTCGTGTCCAATTTGTCGTATCCTTGTGTCACACTTTCGTTTAATCAATTCTTTAAGTAATTCCTCGCGACACGTCCATAGGACGGCCCAAGTATCAATTCCGGGCTACCATATAGGCCCCGTATCCCTCGCGACACGCCCATAGGACGGCCCGAGTATCATCTTCCCCTTGGCCAAGGCATAACCCTCGCGAACGTCTATAGGACGGACCGAGTATCAAACCTAGCGACACGTCCCAAAAATGGCCCTAGTATCAACAATTTCATGTTTTCACTTTCAATTTATGGTACATAAGTCACGTGTTCGTGTCATTGTGTCACCCATACACCGCGATGTTAGTTCAATCCACAACTCTCGTCTAGTTCGATCAAATAGACACACTTCGCGTGAAACGTAAGGTTAATCAATCATAGAGACCCAACAAATCTATAATCATACGAGCGAATAAGTCTGAGACAATTATTGGAACATGAAACGAGGCTCGGGGGTGGTTATACCAAGCCAATGCCCGAAGAAACCAAAAGGAATCTCAAAACATGATTTTTGGCCAAAATGGCCAGTTGTATTGATACACATCAGGGGTGTATCGATACACCTGGCTCAGCATCTGAACAGACGAATCTGTATCGATACAGAGACTTTTTGTATCGATACAGGCACTTTTGTATCGATACAAACTCCCATTTGTATCGATACACCTACCACACCTGGCCCCAAACCTGAACAGCCGATCCTGTATCGATACAAGGCCTATTTGTATCGATACAACCCCAATTTGTATCGATACAACCCAGGTTACGAGCAGATTTTTGACAGCTTTTCTTGGTGCTTTCGTGAGAGTTCAAAACAACACAACCCAAGTAATTTTTCAACATAATGGGCAACATTAGGACTATATAACAACAACTTCATGAAGAAATTCATTCATTTACAAGATCAAACACAAACCCCAACCAAAATGACTAGAAATGGGTTTTCAAACAAAATCAAAGGGGTAAAGCAATTTGGAGTTTAATCCATACACAAGCACTTGAGAATGCTTAGTAAAGATAGAAATTTCCCTACCTCAAAGAGATTTGAGCTTCAAGAGAGTTGGAATATGAACCCTAGCTTTCCAAGAAAAAACCCAACCGGAACTTTTCTCAACACCGGAGTGAACGAACACCACCAACGCGTAGCTTGCGAGATTTCCCGAAGGTTTTGTGAAGGAGTTACGGTTGGAGTGTGAGATTTTGGAGGTTCGGTGTAGGATTTAATGGAGGAGTAATGGAGGAGGGAGAGAGAGCCAGTCGGCTGGAGAAGAGAGGGAGGGGAAATGTGTGTGTGTGTGTGTGTCCCCCACACCACATGCACCTTTAAAGCAAAAGACCAAATTACACCCTTAGTCCAAACGTGACTTGCGTAATGCAATTAAGTCCCTATCCACACACAACACCACATAACCCAACACTTAAACATTTTAGGCATTTCACGCAATTCCTCACATTACCCCATTGTTATTTACGAATAATACACATAAATTTTCGAGTCTTTACATTCTACCCTCCTTATAGAAATTTTGTCCTCAAAATTTGCTCAAACAGCCAATCATACAATCATATAAATCATGCATAAAAGTGGACACGTGTTCGACACGTATCCGATACGCCAAAATAAAACAACCAAGCACTTACATTGGTCAAGCCGAAAATAGCTCCGGATACTTCTCTCTTATCTCGTCCTCTCTTTCCCACGTCGATTCCTCGCTCCCGAAATTATTCCATAACACCCGGACCAACCGAATCATTTTACCCCTTAGCGTTTTCTCTTGTGTATCCATCACTCGTATCGGTTTCTCCCCATATGATGCATCGGCCTCGAGCTCAAGTTCGGACCATTCTAACACATGTGACGGATTCGGCTCGTACTTTTTCAACATAGAAACGTGGAAAACATCGTGAACCCCCGATAACCGTGGCGGTAATGCCAAACGATACGCGACCTCCCCAATTTTCTCAATAATGTCAAACGGCCCAATGTAGCGCGGTGACAGCTTACCCCCTCGCCCAAAACGTGTTAAACCCCGACGCGGTGATATTTTGAGAAACACGTGGTCTCCCACATCGAATGATAACGGTCGTCTACGTCGATCGGCATAACTCTTTTGACGGCTTTGGGCGGTTAACAAACGTTGACGAGTCACCTTTACCTTCCCGGTCGTTGTTTCTTGCGCATCCTCAAGCCTCTTGCGTATCAACCTCATATTCTCCGCGGTTTCGTTAACTAATTCGGGCCCAACTAATGTCGCTTCCCCCAATTCGGTCCAACACACGGGTGATCTACACGGTCTCCCATACAAGGCTTCACGTGGCGCCATCTCAATACTCGCTTGGTAACTATTATTATAAGCAAACTCGACTAACGGTATGTGGTCCTCCCAACTACCCTGGAAGTCCAACACACACGCCCGTAGCATATCTTCCAAAATTTGAATTGTTCTCTCGGATTGCCCGTCGGTTTGTGGATGGTAAGCGGTACTAAACAATAAGTTCGATCCGAGCGCGGCTTGCATGCTTTGCCAAAATCGAGCGGTGAAACGCAGATCCCTATCGGACACAATCGAAACCGGAACCCCGTGAAGTCTAATAATCTCCCGGATGTATAGTCGGCTAAGTGCTTCAACCGTATCGGTAACTTGAATAGGTAAAAAGTGCGCGCTCTTAGTGAATCGGTCAACTACCACCCAAATGGCATCGTGCCCCCTCGGCGACCTCGGTAATCCCGTCACGAAATCCATGGTCACGTTCTCCAATTTCCATTCGGCTACCGGTAATGGTTGTAACTCCCCTGCCGGTCGTTGATGCTCTGCCTTCACTTGTTGACAAATTAAGCACTTTGACACGAAAACGGCTACGTCCCTTTTCATTCCCGGCCACCAAAATTGCCTACGCAAATCGTGATACATTTTCGTCCCACCCGGGTGTACGGCTAACGGTGAGTGGTGAAACTCTCG
>JAXBDA010007683.1:0-16870 GCA_036023075.1 Gaultheria prostrata
CCCGCCGAGCCCCAGCTAGGACCGGTTTATTCGCCTTGCCCAGCCCAACGCTCGGACAGCCCCGATAGCAGCCCCCGCAGGGGGTGACCTCTGGCCCCCATGCCTTGCGTCGCCTGGCCTCTCTGACCCTCGGCCACTACAATACCTTTATATACACTACTCATTAATGTGGGGTCTCACAATCTGTTTTAACAATTTGAGCTGTTTATTTTGTAGCTCCAGATGTGTAAGTTAGTAATGCAAAAGTCATGTTGATCCGATATCAGTAAGTGTTTGATTCAAATCATTTGATTTAGGGGAAGAATTTTAATGATCCATCTTTCTCAAGAAAAATGTTACATTTTGAGATTGCTACCAACGTCTGATCAACCTAATTAATTGTTTGCACGAATAATGTTCATATCGAGACCTATAAAATAAACGGTTTGGATTGTCAAAATATATTTTTAAACTCACTCTCTATTACGTGGTGTGTTTGAGAGGTGTGTTTGGAACGTATGTATAAGTATCCCAATTAGTCAACTAATTGTTATTTTTGAAAACACCTACTTATTGACCGATCCTTATCCTTTAGGTTGTACGTTCCGATTTGCATCAAGATTTTGCAGAAAAGTTATAGAAGTTAGGTGTTCGTCTATACTATAAGAGCACTTCTGGGAGAGAAGAGCCCAGAGTGAGTGGATCCAGGGGTCATAGGGACAGCATGATTCCGAGCTGCTCCGGCATCGGTCCGGCGATCGGACACGTCCACCACGTAGAGCTCATCGAGTAGTACATGTTTACCAAAAACTACTTGATTGGATATCTTTAAGTGTCTCATCGGAACAAAAACAAGTTGAAAAGAATTGGAACACAAATGGACAGAATTTTCAACACATTTCAACTTTTTTAAAATCTAATTGGCCCAAACACTAAGTTGAATTACAATTTGAAAAAGCCCTATTACTATGTATTTTACAGAGAGAATTTCAAATATAGCAACCAGAAAAAAATACGTTACTGTTTTTATTTTTATTTTTTTTTCAATTGTCCCTAGTTTCCCTTTTTCATATATTTTTTTCATTTAGGTTCTCCCCTAGTTTCCCTTTTTCTTGATATAATGTTAGCTGTCTATTGTGCATAGAAAACTGTGGGGAATCAATGCATAAAAAATACTGTAAATAGCGGGAAGGGAAACCTACATATTTTACGTCCTGACTATTATTTTAATCAAGTCTTGAAAATTGTAGAATCTCCTTTGTTGTACATTCACTACTTTTCAGATAAATTTCACTAAATAGAACTCCCTGAGGTTTTCCTTAATATAATTGTAGAATCTCCTTGGTGGTTACAGATTCAACGCAAAAGATTTTCTCGATCGAACTCGCAACGGCAGAATAGTTTTTGCCGGCGACTCTATTGGCAGAAATCAGTGGGAGTCCCTGCTATGTATGCTTTCACAAGGTGTTTCAAACAATTCCAAAATACGAGAAGAACATGGAGAACCTATAACCAAACACAATGGCTTCCTTTCAATGCGGTTTGAAGAACACAACCTCACCGTCGAATATTACAGGACACCTTATCTTGTAAGATTGAGCCGGCCACCGGAAAATGCATTGAAGGACATCCGGGGAGTAATTAGGGTTGACATGCTCCATTGGTATAGTGAAAAGTGGGTTGCCGCGGATGTTCTTGTTTTCAATGCCGGACATTGGTGGAACCATGGCAAAACCCTAGACATGTATGTTCAATCACATTAATTGTTTACTTAGTATTCATGGTCGGCCACACCAAAACAAAAGTAATACTCCCCCGTCCCATTTTGTTTGTTTCGTAGAGTTGTCATTTTGACTTCGAAAAAAAGTGCTTTGGAGAACAAATTTTTGCATTGTTCAATAGTACCAATTGAGATCTTGAATATTGCAAAAACATATAAAATTTATTTTGGAAAGTAATCAATTTTTGGAGATTAAATGACTCATCTCTGACACGAAGCAAACAGAGAGAGGGAGTACCAAAAGTCCCATATGGGGAACACCCCTGGTCTACTACCTCAACTGAGATTCTTCATTGGTTGATGACTTGATGGTATAAACTTAACTACCACATAGTATTAGTTATTAAAGAAGTAACTGAATTGGTTTTAGCTAAGATATAAAATTTTCACATGGTATCAGAGTGGGTCGATTCCATCCCAAATTTTACTCCACGATAACAAACTTAGAAAAGGATGAACGATTGTAGGACTAAAAAAGTGGCCACACGGGATAGATTTAAATGGGTCTGCACGTGAGAGAATGTTTGAAACTTAGAATAGTTGTCCCACATTTTTTGGATATGGAATGAGAGATCACTTAATAACATTTGAGATTCCTCAACTCACTGCCAGTTGATTTTTAATTGAATATAAAGTTCCCACTTAAATCTGATATTTATTGTGGTCAGTGGCCATGATTTAAACACTCACATTTGATGACACAATACTATTAGGAAAATGATTCACAGTCCAGGGATCCTTACGGATACCAATCAAGGACTTGGTTTCCCAATTTAGGTTCCAATTAACCGGATTATTGCTTTGAAAATGACTACCAAACTCGTAGTAATTTGCAACATGTCCAATATCCTGCACAAAATCCTCGATTCTATAGTGAATCCTTAGGCTTGAGTTTTTATAGTAATTGGGTTATATTTCAGGGGTATATACTTCCAGGAAGGTGGGACAGTGAACATGAGTATGACTGTCATGGAAGCATTTCGGCGGTCCCTGCAAACCTGGAAATCATGGGCGATGCTAAATTTAGACCCTGCAACAAGTTTTACCTTCTTCCGAAGCTACTCCCCAGTGCATTACAGGTAAGTCAAGTGTGCTCCAAATACACCATTACTTTACTATTGAACACTCTAGCCAAAAGAAATTGCAGTATATGTATACAGCAAACATACAAGAACAAAAAAGAGTATTACAATTAAACGTGCCTCGTACCCTTTGCTTTTGATAGGTAACGTGTCTCGTATCCTATTTGTCTACTTTGGATTTGGTCTACACTCTACAGATATCTCGTGCCAAATCATCGCCTGCACTTAGGTCTGAAAGAGTAGATTTGATGCATAGCTAACCTTCATACTACACGTACAAAATAGATTACCTATACGTAAAAAATTGTTTCCTTGAGATTCCAATCCTTATTCCCAATGTAAATAACTCGAGTTTTTAACCATTGTATCATTGACCTTGTATGATTACAGAATTCATTATATATTGTGGGGTGGTATTTGATCTGGTGGATTCTCTAGTTCGGATCCTGAATGAAGCTCCTCTTCATGACCTAGATCTGCAAGGCAAAGAACCACTGTTAGCGCCTAACCGGCCAGTAATGACCGGGAGGTGCTTAGATGGTTAAGTAAGTCCTTGGCCTAAGAGAGGAAGTACAAAGATCTTGTGAATAGTAATGGAGTACTTCTATTGGATACAAGTTATACTCTACATAGAGTGGCTTACCTTAGGCTCCAAGCAAAGCTTGCGGCAGCCACATGCCCTAACCTCTTCTTGGAGTAACGACATGCATGACATACCGAGTGCCACTTAACGGCAGTGACCAAACTAAACCTCTGGTTTGTACACGGACTCTGTCCTGATCTGAGCTGGATCCTCTCTGCTCTAGTCCAGCCCAGGCCAGTTGTGTGGGTCAAGACTCAAGGCACTTGGGCTAACGCGTATGGTTCGGCCCAAACGCTCAGCCATTTGGGCTGTTGACCTACTAGGTCTTGACAGGCTTTTGGTTTGGCACTCTACCACATAGGCACATATACCAGGAGTGACTCGAGTGAGAGAAAAAGTTTTCTGCATTTTTCTGGGCAACATTTCTGTTCGCGAAACCTTTTTTATGCTTCTACAACATCTTGGAATGCACTATTACATGAGATTTTGTCATATTGTGTTTTAGCAGCAGGCAAAGGTAAGAATATTTTACAAGGCTACCAAGGTTGATGGATGACTGAGCACGCAATTCTGTGTGTGGTCTCCCTGAGACATTTTCTTTGGAGAGGAAATAGAATGCCATTCTTCAATTTTAATCTTACTCTTGGTGCGCGGTTTGAAATTGCAGGAACGGAACATGGAACGAAGGGGGAAGCTGTAACACTAGCACAACACCAGAGACCAACCAAACGAAAATGGAAGACGAGCCACCAAACAATCTGTTCATCTCCGACGTACTAAAACAGATGGAAAGCAATGACAGGAAAGTGCAGTTGTTGAACATATCATATCTAACAGAGTTTAGAAAAGATGGTCACCCATCAAGCCACCGCGAGCCAGGGACTTCACCTGATGCTCCACAAGACTGTAGCCACTGGTGCCTACCTGGAGTTCCAGACACATGGAATCACCTTCTCTATGCCCACTTAGTGTCAAAGGGATTCAGAACTAGATTAAAATGAAAAACTGAGAATTTTGTGATGCTTTTATCCGTTTCTTTCACATTCTGATTTGGCTACTTATGCAAAGAAGCTAAGTATGGGATGACTAGGAATAAGTAGTCAGCCTGCCACTTTTGTGAGCAAAAAAGTGGCAGCAAATACAGTTAGCAAAACACAATTTTTTTAGCGGATATATTTTCTCGTAAAGGTTCATGTATGTAAAGGGCACGATATCCAACTCTCGTGAAAAATACAAACCCTAGATTGAATTTTACTGCTTTCGAAAGGTCGTGAGAATTCAGAACTTTTTCTTACAAATTACAATATTGAGGGATGCATAATTTTTCATTTTACTGGCGCTGGTACAGTTATGAAAGGTTAAGGGTAGGGTAGGTGTTAGACACCCCAAATTGCTATTTTGGTACTCAATTTTTCGATTTAAGAGCAACCCCAACAAACTCCCTAAATTTTTCTCTATAAAAAGTAGTGAACAGTGTTTTATTTACTCACATTTCTTTCAACACTCCAACAATCCTCTCTATTACCCTCCCTATTTTTAATAAAATATAATATATGGGGGAAAAGTAAGAGAGAGAGAAAAAAAAAGGAAAAAAAAAAAGAAAAAGCAACGGCAAAGAGGGGAAAGGAGAGAGAGAAAGAATAAAAAAATGGGTAGGAAGTGAATAGTGCCTCCCTAAATGGGGGGATTTTTAGGGAGGTACTATTCATTTTTGTATTTTAGGGAGGGGTTTAGGGAGTCTCTTGGAGCCAACTTTGAGATTTGGCTCCCTAAAATAGGGATGGGAGCTAATTTAGGGAGTTTGTTGGGGTTGCTCTGACGTACACTTTTAAGGTTATTTTATCAAATTTGGCCAAAATGAGAATTAGTTCATTTTATTAACAACCGGGGGTTCCCTCGGATTGGCTACCTGCCAGAGGCTTTGTCTTACAAGAGTCCTGTTTATGGGACTTTGAAAAGCGTGGAACGACATGGCAGTCCATGTGAGAACCCACTTTGAGTTCCACATCAGTGGGTTGCGGGAATTGCAAGTAATATAAATATATATAGTCCCAGTTTCCCAGATTTTGTCAAAATTTGATTTTTAAGATTTTATCAAAGTTCTTCCTCACTTGATAAAATCAAGTGTTGATTTTATCAAATTTTAATAAAATTTAGATTTTATCAAGTGGGAAACTAGGTCATACAAGAATGATCTAATAATAAGGACCTTAATATAAGGGATTTTGTGCGAACCTCATGGATCGGGGTGGAATCTCGACGATCCGAACTGCTCAATGTGTTTAAAACGTGATTTTAATTTTTAAGGGCCACTGTGAGGAATCGCCCCAAAAAAATACTCGTTAGGGCTTCATCCGAGCATTTTCAATAAACTGTATATGTAAGGTTATTATGAAAAACTGCTCGGACAAAGCCCTTTCAGGTATTTGTTTTTGGTGATTCCTCGCGTTGGCCTTGGAAAACACGTTTTAAACACATTGAGCGGTTCGGATCGTCACAATTTGGTCCGAAAAATCAAAAAAGGGTGGTCCTCACGGAGGAGATCCGTAAGGGAGTCTTTATTAGATCATGATTGTATATATATATAACAAAGGTTGAGCAGCTATTGTATAATTCGAAATTTTTTTGAGTTACATAGTTAGGGTAAGGGTTAGCAGATCAGCTGGCGCAGGTCATTACAATACGTGTACTTGTTGGCTTTGTATGTGCAATCCATCATCAACACCCTAAGGAAAGCACATAACAAGTCACCGGCAACTGGATGTGACCAAAACAATTCCTTCACATAACTTGTCGCCTCATCAGCATAATGCCACTCAACATACTTATGCTCCTTCCACCGACGCATTAGATGTTGCATTTGAGATCTACCCACTTGGTACTTCGTCCGTGCATTGTAGAAGTTTTAAAATTGTCATGCAGATGGAACTATCCCGACCCTTCATTGCCATTAGAATGTCCTTGGGTTTGACCAGCGTCTTTGGGTACAATCACCATCGTCTGTAGCTACCATGCATGGAAACATCACCCTAAAGAAAAACCATTAGAAATTTGTTTTGTTGTCTATCGATCTGTTTAAACTTCGGATATAAACTCCCAAAATTTGATATATTATTCGGGTTATAACTATGGAAAATTTATAACCAATTCGGGTATATATTGTCGAACAAAGGTTCATTTTTCGACAACAAACTACCGAAATTATTGACAATTTTTGGGACTGTGATACCGTTTCGAACACTGCGAATAAATGCATACAAGACAGACATATCGTACAACACAATGGGTTACCTCTTGGCTCGTTTTTTGGTCGAAAATCTTCATGTCCGGGATGCCAACCTCGCTTTCCACTTTGGTGCTTTCCTGTAACTCTTGGGCCTTCTCTATTGGTGGAGTTGGAGTTTGAATTTCCTCCATTACTCTTTGAAGTTCTTGTTCAAAAACTAATGAGGGAGAGGATCCTTCAATTGATTGGTTCATTAAGGTTTTCCATTGAGAGAGATGTGGGAGGGAGGAGGAGAGGAGGAATCTCAGATCTTAGAATGTTTGGTATTAAGGAGGAAGTTAGACCGTTACAAGAAGAGTATAAACCTAAAAGGAGGAGGAAGAAGAAGATTGGGAAAAAGAAGAGTGGTGGTATGTAGTAGAAATTGAAATAGGGTTTGTGTAAATAGATTGTATTAGTAGAAATTGAATGCTAAATGGTCTTTTCGTGTGGGAGAATTTGGTATTTCTTTTCCTCCGGTTGTATGTAGCAAATCATGGGTTAGCCAATAGAATCACCCGTTGTTTATATAGGATTTTAGTCCACTAATAACATGAAGGCCCTTGGACTTCATTGCAATAATAAATTAACAATTTAACTTTGAAGAACTCTGTACTTCGACCCCAAATTCTTTTAAATCTTGTTTTTATCCCAAATCTTGGCCAAAGAGCTTGAACAATCTAGAAACAGAAAAAGAGAAGATTGTGTTCTTTAACACTTTAGTTTAGTTTAGTTTAGTATTTCAATTATTACCATATTTCTCTCTCTAATCATTACTTCACTTTTCAATTATTATTTTTATTTCTCTCTCTATCTCTATCTCTATCTCTATCTCTTTCCACTCATTACCTTTATTTCCAATCATTATGCTATTCATTTCTCCACTCATTACCCTGTAAACAAAACTAAACTACCAAAACAAACACAGCCAAAATAATTGTCAAATAACAAATATAGTTTGGGAGGCCAAAATATGAAAGCTATTCTACAAAATATCAACTCAATCGGCTATTGTAAGTTTTTCATCCAATTGTCTATTTTTTCATTAAAAGATCATGATTGTACTAAATTCTAAATTAAATAATTTAAATTTTATTGAGAATTCAAATCCTTAATTCTGAATGAATTATGAATAAAAAATAAACGATTGTATCAAGTACGTTCATCCGGGGACTGAGATGTAACTTTTGTGCGGAGACCAATGGTGGGCATCTCAAGAGCAAACCCTACACATGGGTCTGTACCCAATCGGTACCCATAGGCTGTCAGTTTGGCCTCTCAATAATACTCCCTCCGTTCCATAATGTTTGTCCGGCACGGAGTCCAAGGACTAAAAAAAATAGACTTTGCTCTACGAAAAAAATTATTATTTTTGCACAAATTAATAGATGAATGTTTGTTCTATTATTTTTTGGAAAAAAAATTAATTTTTTTTGACAAAGAACTCATTTTTTTTTAATCCTTGGACTCCGTGCCGGACAAACATTATGAAACGGAGGGAGTAATTGTTTAGGAATGGTATCCGGTAACTATAACTATTTTTTTCAAAACTTATATGCCCAAGCCAACTTTGGCTCATCTTGATAAATCTTATTTCCTCCGTCCCTTTTTAAGTGTGTTACTTGAGAATTCCAACTATTTTTCTCACATTAACTTTTATAACTTTTACTTCTACTTTCCATTACTTACCCTTATCAATATAATAATACCCACTAACTTTTTAAAAAGGAATCTACTTTTACGGGCAAAATAGGAAATGTATCCACTAACTTTTTAAAACACACACTTATTAAGGGACAGCCCAAAATAAAAATGTACACACTATAAAAGGGATAGAGGGAGTAGGAGACCAATGGCCAATTAAAGAAGGAACAATTTTTTTTTTTTTTTGGGTACACAAAATGGTAGTGCAGGTATGGTACCCCATCAACTCTACTAGAGAGTATAGCCCGTTACACCACAACACTATCTGTAGGGAACCCAACCGCACCTATGTTAGGACTGAAGCTAAAATCTCACTACGTGCGAGTGGTGTTAGGAGTATGTTTAGCCCCGATGAGGGGCTATGGGGCCTTGAACCTGTGCCTTGTCCTACCAAGATTCAAGTTTCCAACCACTGAACCAACCCGGCATTGGTAAAGTAGGAACAAATGCCTCGTATGGACCGGCCCCAAAGGAGTTGATAGCACCGGGCGTATTTTGTACTTCAAATTTTAAGAGGTAGCAAACTCCTAATTCTCATACCTTAACCACCTGACCAACCCCGTGGCATTCAGTAACTATAACAGTAAGACGTCTATAACGATCGCATTCAAAAAAAAAATTATCAGTTTTCTAACGGGTCTTTGTTTTAGCAGAACTTAGCGCAAACAAAGAGAAAAAATATTGTGTAGTTTAATGACTTATAAGTTTCACACTCAGTTCCCATGCCTTGAGTATGAGTACTGAGGACATATAGCAATCGGGTGGCCATACCACTTTTCGGTCAAACCATCGCAACATATCCTCAAAAACTGCTGTGTACAGTGCATATCTATCATTTAGGCTCGAATAACATTGAACAAACTCGATTTTATTTGACGAGTTAGAGCTACCCGTTGCACAAGCATGATCGCATTGAGTCCCTAGGGAATTTAGCTTCTTCTCGTATGGGTTCCATACAACGATGGAGTAGGTGAAATCTGGCTCTTCACCAGACAATACTAAATACCATATGACAAGTCAAACGAAACGCAAAAACTATTACCGATCCGTTCGCAAGTAACTCGAGTCTCGGCTCAAAAGGGACTAGTTCAAGATCGAGCCAGAACTTTAGGATCGTGTCATAAACAAGCCGATATTGAACCAACTGAAACTCAGCTCGCGAACAAGAAAAATATATCTATCAAATTCTGTTAGTGGTATATGTAGTCATTTACATTAGCAAATATTTCTTAGAGAACTCAAGCTCAGCTTGCTTATATTTGTTCCAACGCCAGCTCGAACCCAAACTCGAGTTTTATAAACACTAACAAACTCAAGCTCAATTTGAACTCGAGCTGAGCTCAGGCTAACCTAGTTTTGAAGGAGCCGAGCTCGAAAACTTCAAAGCTCAGCCTGGCTCGTCTCATTTGCTGCCTTGGGTGGAAGGGGGTAGTTTCCAGCACCACATAGGCGTGAGGTGGGGATATGGCCTACAATTATAAGCCCATTACGGCTGCAATGTCCATCCATGCTCTGCAAGTGCTTCAACCACACGCCGAGCTGCGTCTGCTGTGTCATTCAGTGAAGGATAGCTCCATCTTTCAGATATCTAGACAACCAAACCACACAAAAGTAAAGAGATGAATCTTTTTACCCCATCAGCTAAACAAGTTGTGAAGCAAATTATAATTGCAATAACTACAGAAAGACTCGATTTTTTACGGTATAAAACAGCACAAGTGAAGCTTTTGTCACTCGACACATCATGTAATTCATAATCGCGAGTTAAATTGCAGAAATATGAGAACTTTCAAAGCCAAGCAATTAACAAACATCCCAAATGCCTTTCTTGGTAACTATTTTTCACGATGTATATCTATAGTAGCATATGACGAATCAAAGGTTTAGCCAAAAAAAGAAAAAAGGAATAGTGTAGAGAGGGAGAAAGAAGACAAACAAGTCCAATGACACCTCGAAAACAGATTCTTAAATAACAGGTATTGGAAAGGAACCTCTTAGTTTTGGAAAGGAACCTCTTAGTCCAAACACTTTAAAACACAGTAAAAAGAGAAGTATGCCAATATAGATCACAAGTTTGGATGGCTCATTTGGACCGTAAATCCAAATGGGACTTGCACTTCTAAATCTGCTTGGATGGCTTTTAGGAGTAGAGCTCCTGTGGACTGGTATGGCATGGTCTGGCATAGGAAGCAAGTCCCTAGATGGTCCTTCATTCAATGGATGGCAATACTTGAAAGGCTCTCAACTAAAAACAGCTTGTGTGCTTGGGGTGCTATTACAGATTAAGTTGGGGGTTTGGAGACGCATGGCCATCTGTTCTTTCACTGTCCTTTTGCAGCTGTTATATGGCATGAGACCAGACTCATACGGGGGTTTAATTCTCATGCTCTGAACTTATCCTCTGAAATAATCTGGGGAATGGGAAACTGTAAAAGGGAGCCTAAGGCATTCCATTTATAGGCTGTGTCTTGCTGCCTCTATTTACTACATATGGAAGGAGGAATTGTAGGACTTTTCATCGTATTGGTGTAGATTCTGCTGTGTTGGTGCAGAGAGTGGTGGAGGAGGTCAGAGCTTGTGTGATCTCTTGGCATAAAGATTGGGGTATTCTTTTGTATGTGCTTCAGCATTAGGCTTTTCTTTTTGGCTGTTGTTTGATTTCCTTTTGGATTGAGTCAGTGTTGCTTCTGTTTGTTTAGGGTTTGACTTCTTTTTGTGATTGCATATTGGAACTTCAAGGGTTATTCCCTTGATTCTCTTTGTTTTGTTCATTAATAAAAGCAACTATTAAAAAAAATGACGCATTGAATTAATTCTTTGTACAAGACTGATACCCTCCCAAAAGTGAATTATGAATGAGACATAAATTGCTAGCATTACACATCTGTAATGATCCCATCTGATTTTGTTCTCACATACATAGTTTGTACAGAGGATTTTGGATTATGAAGTAGGAGCAATAATCCAAATTGCCAACTGCTTGGCTAGCCCTTTCAAATGATTTTATACTGTTGCTAGTTATGGTATCAAGCTGACCCGCCCACACGACCATATGGGTTCACCGTGCTCCAAGCTGACTAGTGAATTTGGGCCCTTGATGGGACACAAGGGTATCGAGCTAACTTATATAACAATCCTCTCCCGCATCATATGTTAGCATGGGCTAAAATGAGATATTGGGGGTAAGTATGAGCCGGGAACCCCATTGTCAATTCCTTGGCTAACCCTTTGGGCAAGTAGACGCTACGAAGCACCGACACCCCTCGGGGTCCCCGTATGGCAGTGTTTGGACACTGGGACACAGCGGGGACACGTCTGGACACGCCACGTGGATGGGGACACGGCTAGTTTGAATTTTTGAAGGGGGACACTGATGGGGACACGGCGGGGTCAAATTGAAATTTTTTAAAACTTTCTGGGGCAAATTTATAATTAA
The DNA here is from genome assembly GCA_036023075.1 of Gaultheria prostrata. NCBI lineage: Eukaryota > Viridiplantae > Streptophyta > Magnoliopsida > Ericales > Ericaceae > Gaultheria > Gaultheria prostrata. Next base: position 11,830 of record JAXBDA010007683.1, read on the forward strand.
GCAAAACTTAGGGTAAAAAACTTTAATTTGGCCATATCTATGCATCTCCTCTTCCTCCATCATTCGACAAATGATTTCTCGTGAACCCTAATCGCACGCTGCTGGAAGCTCCATCGACAAAAGTCAATTAGGTCTCTCTCTCTCTCTCTCTCTCTCTCTGTTTACTAGTTTTTTTTTTTAACAGACTCTGTTTACTGTTTTGTTTGCATTTTCTAAAAAAAAAAAAATTAATATATATATAATATAATAAGTAAATAAATATACACGTGGCGTGTCCCCCGCCGTGTCCGTATCCCCATTTTTTTAGAAATGCTGTGTCCCCGTGTCCGTGTCCGTGTGCATCATAGAGTAGACGTGATTGTAAAATATGACTTCAGAGCCAACATTTGCACCAGACCATGTGGGCTCACTCGGCTTACCAAGAGTTTGAAACAACCCCTACCCCTTTGGTGTGTTAAGTCCCACAAAAAAGTTGGAACAGGGACTGTAGGTATGTAGGAGCCATGATCCCAATCATCAACTCCTTGGCTAGCCCTTTTCGGTGAGTTCTCATGGTTGTTACTCAACCTCGCTCTTCACCTTTTCATTTTGTTCTTCTCGACCACCATATTTTGGAACCTATGTTTCATAACATAAAGCTAGATTACAGCAGTAACTTGATCAAGACAAGAGCAAGCCAAAAACAAAAGAAAACTAGAAAGTTTTCTTCCTGCAAGACGCAACATAAAATTTGTTGGGAGTTTGTACGATGCATCGATCCCGCCATCGCTTCCGCTGCGCCGGCGTGCACAAGGCCCAAACTTCTAGGGAGTATCCACGGAGTCCATCACATTCATTGGGCCCAATATACATTAAATGACCCATATCCACTTAAAAGGCCAAGCCTTGTAAGTGGTGAGTCATCTAATTATATAATAAGGCCCAACTATCTTTATATTTTTCCAATGTGGGACTTAACCTTCACACATGTTCAACAAATCTCCCCCTCGAGTGAACCGTTCATTGATCCTAGCCCGCTTTCTTTGCATCCAAACTCCCCCTTAATTCTGATCTACACTCTCAACCCAATGACCAAACTAGGCTTATTCTGCACCAACTCCATTGATTCAAATCCATCCATCGAATTCTCCATTGAGAGCCAACATGCCCATTCACTGGCACCATGCTCCACGACAAGTCAATGTGCAACACGTGTTCCTTTCGCTTGCATCACCTTGTAGCGGGCACAACGCATTACTTGCACTATTGGATTTTTCTGTTTCAATCACTTAGAGTTCACCATGCAACCCCATTCATGGCGAGCCGAGAGTCTGCCCATAGATCATCAGCCATCGGCTCTGATGCCACTTTGTTGGGAGTTTGTACGATGCAACAATCCCGCCATGGCTTCCGTTGCACCAGCGTGCACAAGGCCCAAACTTCTGGGGAGTATCCACGGAGTCCATCGCATTCATTGGGCCCAATATACATTAAATGCCGCCTATCCACTTAAAAGGCTAAGCCTTGTAAGTGGTGAGTCATCTAATTGTATATTAAGGTCCAACCATCATTATATTTTTCCGATGTGGGACTTAACCTTCACACATGTTCCAAAGTGGCCTCAGAGATTTGTTCCTAGATATCTATTGGTTGCTTCATTGTTGAAGATATGCCTTGAATTCAAGACGTTTGAAGAAAGGTATAAATTTTGGTAAGAAATGTCAGTTTCTGCATCTCTGGTCTGGACCAAGGGAAGTCTGGTTCGGACCAGTGGGTTTGGAGCGTTTTGAGAGCTTGCTGAATGTCTGGTCGGGACCAAGGTCACGGTGGTCCAGACCAGGGTCCCGTGGTCCGGACCATCGATGCGGAAAAGTACCGGCTACATGTTTTTAAGTGGGTTTTGACCTAATTTTTTGTACTTTCTTATAAACAGAGGCCTTGGGGGCTATTAGGGTTTGGACTTCTGGAGTGAATCCCTGTGAAGGAGCCCCCATGGGGTTCCCTGTAGTGTGTTAGGGTTTCTTGGTTTCATTGGTTTAGTCTTGAGTTGGGATTTGAAAGCCAATAACTCACATCTTCTTTACCAGTGAATGGTCGCGTTGCTTCTCGTTCCTGCAGAGATTTGTGGAAGTCCGCAAACTTCCATGTACATCGCTCTGCTCCAATGACATAAACAGGCTTCCTGCATCATAAAACTGTTATGCAGATCAAATTTTATGATTAAAATTTAAAAAAAAAAAACGTTGATGATAAAAAACAGTTCAACCATACCCGGTACTACAAGCCTCACTCAGCATGCTAACTGAATCAGCTGTGATTACGAAAGCATCGGCCCAGGCGAGATGCCCCAGGTGAGGATTTGGACCTAAGGAGCATTAAGCAAGGTTGTCAAATCTTGAATTGAATCAAGAATCGGATCGGCCCTTCTCCAAATCCTGAACCGAATCGAGAATCGTAATTCGGTCTAAATATCAAAAATATATCCATGCATTTATGTAATAAAGATACGTTGCAAAATTTAAAATTTTAAGCTTAAATCAGTACTGATGTTTCTTTTCTATGACACAAGGTCTAATAGGCAAGAAACTTTCTTCTATTGCAAGACCTTCATATGCTTAATAAGTAATATAAAGGAACCAACTTCATGTAGAAGTATATATCCGTACTTGTGTCAAAGGAGACTATTCAAAAATAAAATAGTTAAGAACTATGAATATCGAGAATGCGCAAATACCCACTTGAGTCAAGAATAACTGTCGAAGCATACCAAAAGAATAACACGTCTAAGAGGAAGAACAATCAATTGAGATGTGGATTCGAGCTTGCTTGTTGTTCTATCAAACCCATGTATGCTCTCTTTGACCAAACCGAGATATAAACAAAAGCCGAGATAAAAAATATAGGGTCACGAATGAGATTTCGAAATCAGTCCATCATCTCTCTCTCAAAATATAATCAATGCGGTTTTGAAATAGGGTCAACATCAAATCTCTTTCAATTTTTTGATCAAACACATCGTATATCTCCACAACCCTTTCATAAACTTTCAAAAAATAACAATGCAACCCTTATCTGGTTGAAAACTGGGATAGAGAACAAAATTCATATTTTGAGTTTTAGTTGCTTGAAATGAATCAATGCAGTCCGATTCTATCATTCACCCGATTCATACCTAACATTCAAATCGCTAGCATATCAAATCTAAATAGTACGATGTATCGCGACTCGAACAATTCTACCTAACTTGGTATTAACTACACAAACATTTTATAAACTTGCAAATTCTGCAACATATGCTGCCAAATTCATTCAAATGAAAATAAGAATGCAAAGTACCTTTCCAGTCCCAAATGTGAACTTTATGATGGTTACTGAATTCCTTTACTATGATACTGGATACCTGTTGATCACAATTCACAGCATTGACAAACAATGACCACTGTTAGGAGATATATTGCTTTATGTATGCTTATTAGGTTTGACCAACACCCTAGTTACTAACATGGTATCAGAGCCTAATCCTAGCCCTAGCCCTAGCCCTAGCCCTAACCACCACTTCTGACAACGATCTACGGCGACTGGTACACTGACCTTCGTAACCCACGTCTAACGATCGTGCAACCTGACAGAACACTACCTGACCTTCATAACCCTCCTCTGACAATCGCGCAACCTGACAAACCCTGATTCACAATCGCAAAACCCTAATCCTACCCTAATGACTCGTGTAAGGCTTTGAATATATGAAAGTTGCGAAGCTCCACCATACTGCGCTCTAATCGCATTTGTTAACATGTCATGGCTAAGCATATTGAAGTCAACTGTCATCTTGTTAAAGAAAAATTCATTGATGGGCTGACATGTAAACTAAACCATTAACAAGTCACAGTTAGAGTTATTGTGTAACTAGCAAGGACATTGTGATATTTATTCTTCAACTTGAGGGGGGGTGTAACGAGATAGTATTAGTGAGTGAGGGTAGTTTGATCTTATTGTACTCACACACTATAAACACTGGAAGTCATGGCACACGCAATGCATGTGCAATTCCACAACGTTCCAAAAGTGGCCGCCGGGAACTATCCCTTTCTACAAAACCCCCCGCCAACTTCACATCAGACTTCTCTTCGCCCGATTGTGGCAATGATCTTCTGGGTGGTTATGCTTTGAATGGCCTTGCTATTGAATGGGGAAGAGGAAAAGAATGCCGGAGTTGTGCAGAAACCGACATTGCATTGAACCCCTTTTTTTTCTGAACAAGCCAATTTTGGTTTTTGTTTGGGTTTTGGGTTCAAAGTTTGTGGTTAACTGAAGCAGTTATGGGGCTGAGCACAAAAAAAAACCCCGAAGCAGCTATGGAAAGTAGAACATGGGTGCAGTTTTTTGCTCACAGAACATGGGTGCAGTTGTGCCAAACTATGTACCTACTTGCCCCCATATTGTCAAACATGTACTCGCTATATTACGGGTATTTTTAGATGAAAAATGTGAGCCCTCAAAAGGAGTCCTCGCCAAATGGTGCTCTCCCTCTATAGATAGAATTGATGAATGCATGTGTATTACGGTTAATTAACACCCTAACTTCTTCTGCTTTCTCCCAAATAACAACCACCAATTTCTTTAAAGATAAAAGAATGTACAAGTATGAACACCTTCTCTGGAGTTCTACGGGAGAAAGATATTCTGATGCTTCCGCAACTCCAAAGCACTTTCTGCAGGGACGTTGTCAACTGCTTTGCAAGGTCCACATTGTATTGACAATGGCCTGTAACAAAGACATGAATATGAAATCACTTACGAAAGCAAGAAAAAAGTGAGAGCAGATACTTATATGTGATCTTATAAAGAAACAACTGTTGCATGTAAATACAATGTTTGCATCAGCGAGATATGAATTACTAGAGGAACCAGTTCTAGCCACAAAATTGAAAATACCATCACCTTGTTTGGAACATGTTTTAGAAACATGTTTTGGAAACAAACTCAAAAAAGTGGTGGGACCCACTTTTTCTCTCTCTAACTTTTTAATCATTACTCTCATTTCTCACTCTATCTCTCTCCT
>JAXBDA010007684.1:0-16870 GCA_036023075.1 Gaultheria prostrata
GCACTTTCGTTTACCAAAGGGACAGAAATGGTTTCTTTCCTATTCACACAGCGTCGAGCAAAGGCCATGTCAACATAATCCAAGAGATACTCCAGCACTGCCCCGATTCAAGGGAACTGCTCACTTTGGAAGGTCAGAATATCTTTCATGTCGCAGCCAAGAGTGGAAATGACAAAGCAGTTAGTTCTATGCTTAAAATGCCAGAGCTGCAGAAGCTCTTAAACGAGAAGGATGTTGATGGAAACACACCTTTACATGTCGCCACCATTTATGGGCATCCGAGGATTGTTAGCGCTCTAGCAGGGCATGAGAGGGTAAACCTACAGCTCGGAAACAACAACGGGCTAACAGCGCTGGACATTGCTGAGGAATATAAGGAAACAATGGCATCATTTCGAAAGGTATGTTCTATATACAAGGATGCTGAAAATATTACAATTGCCCAGAACACCTAGATGAGTTTTGGTCTATGGGGTAAATTTTGCATTTAAGGCCCAAATTTGAAGAAACATTTTGAGGTAAAAAAAAAAAGGTTAATCTATCAATCGTAGAAATGGATTTGTGTATGAAGATTTAATTATTGATCTTGCATCTCAGAAAGCTAGAATTTGGTCAAATGTGAAAAGGCTTAATGGCCTATCTTGGATTGTCAGCCTCCAATTCCCTTGAGCCAGCACTGATGGAGGGAGTGTGTTGTGTCTGTCGTGCACTTTTCTTTATTTGGTTTTTGTTCATGTAAGATTGCTCCGTAGAAAATCACTCTATATTCTGCAGCGATTGACATGGATGGCCTTGAGAGTTGCTGGTGCTCCCCAATCTCCACACGCAAATGTTTCCAGAACTAGACAAACCTCAAGTGCTGGACATAATTCCGGATTAGATAACTGCAAGGACAAGGTCAATGTAGTTCTAAAGGTGGCAACACTAATTGCGTCTGTAACTTTTACCGCTGGTCTCAGTACTGTCCCCGGTGGCTACAACAATTCCAATGGTCCGGACCCAGGCATGGCAACCATGCTAACAAATGTGAAGTTTCAGGAGTTTGTGATTTGCAACGCCGTCGCTATGTACAGCTCCATCATAGTCACTGTCACACTCATATTGGCACAGCTGGGTGATGTCAGGTCAACGCACGTTGCCTTGAAATGGGCGGTGCCACTTCTAGGGATCGCGCTAGCCATGATGTCCATAGCTTTCATGGCAGGTGTTTACCTTGTGGTGAGCAAACTCAATTGGCTTGCCAATGTTATTCTGTTTATGGGGTCCGACTTTCTTATTGTGCTCGCAGCACTCTTCCTGCCCCTCTGCTTCTTGGGTTCATCCAACTATCGTGTCCTTCATCGACTCTCATACTTTCCCTCTCGGCTTCTACTATATGCATTTGGAAGCTTCTCCGGCCATGATGAAAAGGAAGATTAATGAACCTCGTTCCCTAATCTATCTCGTCCTTCTGTTTCAAATCTCATCTCTACGGCAGAGTCAGTGTTGAACATCTGATCGTCCGGTAGAAAAGAAATTTGAGATAAAAGGACGAGGAAGATTTAGGCGTTCATTTATGTACAAACTAGCTTTGTTTTTATGTTTTGTGCATAATGTAGGTGTGGAATAATAAGTGTTTTGGGACCAATGAAAAGTTGGTCTGATGGTACGTAGCTGGCGCAAAGAGACTTCAGTAGAAAGAAGTCTCGGGTGTTTTAGTTTGCATGGGTCTGATAGGGAGTTGTAGAAATGGACTAAATTGGAAGGAGAAGGAGGAAAAACATATACATGTTGTCAAATAAGATACGGTGCTTCTTTCAATTCAGTGGATAAAACACGTTGAGCAGATTATTTATTGAAGTTCAGTTCCATCGAAACATTTTTCTTTGGTGGTAAATGGTTCTTTTCATTGTAACCAAATAAAGCCAATGTCATACATCATATAGGGCAGGACTTACCTCCCCAAAACAAGAAGCTGCAACAAAGCTAACTAATCAAAGAAACATTTACCTACAGAGAGCTAAAATCTCCACATTCCTAGGGAACTTCCTCCAACAGAAAACCCTATACCTCACTTCCTCAAGGTTTGTTATTGATCCAGACACTATTTGCTTCTTGATTTTGATTTCAAGTTGATTTATGTTTGTGCACAAGAACATTCCAAACACAATCTCTGCTTCTTGATCTTGTTTCACACCCAATTGTTATACCTTGGTTTTTCTTTTTAGTGCAGTGGTTATTTTTTACCTCTTGGATCACCCTTTCACATAGGGAGTGAGGTTTTTATCGGCATTGCTTTAGAAGTTGTTAGTCTCATATTCTTACTATTCTTTTTTTTTTTTTTTTAAAAGCAACTTACATAGCTATACAGGGAACTTATTCATGTCTCCATCCTAGTCGATTTGAATAATTAAGTTGCTATCCTAAAATTCAAATAAACCCCAATGATAGGTATAAAAATACCACCGACCAGAAGCATGTCTGGCTCAGCTAAAGTGTGCTCAGATAACCAATCAAGGGCCTCATCCACTCAGCCCAGGTCCTTATCAACCGGCCAGGGCCTAATTTGCTCTGCTCGGACAATGCGCAATCAGTTATAGCAGATTGGTAGAAAATCTCAATCACCTTTCTCCCCAATTGGGATAAGCCCTAAAAATGCTCCACTTCCTTAGGGAATTCAGTCATTAGTTACTCATCATCTATATCCTTAATGAATATCCATAGAATCCTCTTGAAATATCCATATTCTTCTGAAATATCCATAAGAATCTTCAAGCAATATTCTTATCTGCATTCCAGCTCTCGTACCTATATAAACACACCTCCATTTCATTTATGGAGGAGAGGCCCAAACCGGTCCGTCCGTTCTGGTCGGACCAGTCTACTAGGCCTAACAAACACGCATTTTTTTGGAATCTACAAGTCAAACTAGTTCCCTAATATTCGGGAAACAACTCACTATCCCTACTCTTGTGGATGAAGGCACTACACTTCCTCCGAGATTCAAATAATCTCCTCCGGGAGATACATCAAGGGATGGCAACGGGTAGGGTATGGATCGGGGGACCCTATTCTATCTCTCATCCTCAATTGGAGAGTCTTTTACGATCCCCGCTCCAATCCCCACTGGGGATACTAGATAAAGCACCAAACCCACATCCCGTTGGATATCGGGTTTTCCCCAAATATACCCATATCCAAACCAAAATATGTAAGAAGTCAATAATGAAACCAAAGTGCAAGCCCGACAATTCAAACCAACAAAAATATAAAGTATAAAAAACTTTAAATTATCTTATTCTAACCACTAATGTAGAAAAAATAATAGTAGATAATCAAAAACCAATTCAAGCAAACATCAATTTCTAAGTTTTATAAAGCGACAAACCAATAAATTTTAAAAAATAGAATGAAAGAACAAAACATAGCGGAACATCATTTTAGGAACTAGAATCTGTAATGATATTCGAAAAATAATATGTTTAGTAATTGACATGATTTGCTCCATAAGTAATTACTTCTAGAAGTAAATAGGAGTACTCAATATTCTTTTCAACCTATATGCATATGTATAATTTATATAGTATATATAATCGGGTATGGGGATTCGGAGGCGGGGGTAACAAAACCATACACGCTCCGTATCCTCGCGGGTATTTTTTTAATCCCACCATATCCACTACTATTGGGGATTTTTTTGGATAAACCCCGCCTCCATATGGGTGGGGCGGGGCGGGTATCCATTGGATATGGGGAAATTACCATCCCTCATACATCTCGCTACGGCTAAGAACCTCGTAACTGTTAAGCTCTTCCGAGATACTCTCCAACCGCCTCCACAAAAATAGGCCAAGTCAGTACACTACTCACTCCAGCGTAACGCCTATAAATAGGCCCTTACATTTGAAAGTCAGGAACATCTCTCCTTCCGGAGAAACCCTAAAGTTCATTTCTATCAACTAGCATATTGTAGCTTGATTATATATACATTTCTCCTACAGTATACTGACTTAGACATCGGAGGGTCGTTGGCCGACGCCCCACCGGTGTCAAGTACACTGTTTAGTCAGGCAATCGATCTCAACTTGGATCATCCAGCAGATCAGATGAACCATTGAAGAACCCAGTTCACAGGCCCGAAATGGAGTCATCACCCAAACCACCATTTCTCTCTCCAAATCTCTTCTAATCATTGGAGCGCACGTCACTTGACTCATTGGATCGGCCTGGTGAGAATAATCATACAGCAGTGGGGTGGACGAATCGAGCAGCGGAAGGCGACATAGCGGAATACGAGGTGTTGGCGGTGGAAGGAGGAGAGAGGAAGACTTGGTGCGAACTCATCAATTCAATGACTAGTCGCTGGCCTTTTTCGTAGTGGTTTGGGTCACCACTTATGAAGCAAATGGGACCCAGAATGTCGAGATTTATAGTGGTGTTTCCATGGTTGAAGGTGGATGATGTAGAGTGGGTCGCGTCCACATTTCTGGACCGTTTGGACTATTCACGGCTCAAACGGCATAATAAATAAGTCACACGGACCAACGTTATGATGTAGAGTGGGTCGCGTCCACATTTCTGGACCGTTTGGACCATTCGCGGCCCAAACGGCATAATAAATAAGTCACACGGACCAACGTTGGCGAAACGAGTCCGAGTCCGCGTTTGGAAGGAAAAAGGGCTTCTGCACGTTTCTCAATGCCGTTCTGGCGATGATCAACGATGGATTTCGGCCGTTCGATGTCGTTTAGGCCTTCAAAAAGGGAATTTTGCCGTTTTAGGAAATAATAGTTTTGCTAATAACTTTTAGTAGGAAATTCCATTTTAATTGCCGTCTATTTTGGCAATCTTATATTTCTTTCTAGTTTTTAGTTCTGCCAATTATTTCCAAATTTTCATTTTTGGTAATTTTCGTATTTTCTTTGATTTCGGCTTGATTAGCAAGTCGAATCTTTTTGTTATTCGTTTCCTAGTTGGTTTAGGATTGCTATGATACTATAAGTATTGTTGTAAGCCTAATGGCAGAATTTGGTTGTTTATGAATTAAGAAAATCGAGTTTTTACTCAATATCGTTTGTTCAAAGAGGGAGTACCTCTAGCTCAAACATTATTCGTGTTTACTTCCAGCAAATAATTTCGTGCGAGGAGGCCGCCCTGCATCAGTGGAGACTAGAGTGCTTGTGTTGCAATGGCAGTAGCTGAATTTGTCCACCACGAGAACTGAATCGCTCTTGTATACCTGTGTGAAAATGGAAGCAAAATGCAGAATATGAAGAGTGGGGTGAGGAGGTAGAAAAAGAGAGGTTTTGAAGATGCCAACTTAATAAGTACTATTCAAATCCAGGAGAGAGGGACTTGAGTAGATTCTCCAAACAAGATGGCAATTTAATTTTCAAAAAAAAAAAAACATTTTTGATAGATTGAAATACAATCTTGCCACCCTTTATCGTAAAGGCGTTTGATGTCGAATTTTGTACATGCACATCATGTCATTGTCTTCCGTGGAATGCGAAGCATATATTACCCTGTTTCACTAATATGTGAGGAGAATGATAAGTCTCGAAAAAGCCCAAAAATTTTATTGGTGGAACCGCAGCTTATTATTTCAATTTTACATGAATTTTACGACAATCTTGAGTATATTGGAATTGAAGTTTATATATTTCGCACACGACTTCTAGTTAAAAGAGAGAAGTTAGACCATCTCCAATCAAACTCTAAAACTCTATTTTAGAGACTGGATGTGACATAGAGAGAAGATTTTTTTATTTATTCCCTCTTTTCTTCAACTTTTTGTACTTTATGAAGGGACCTATCGTCCTTTTTAGATATTTAGTCTCTAAATTTACTTTTGGGTCTCCAAATGTAGAGATGCACATCTCCATTTTGGTCTCCAAATTACTAAAAAGGATGTTGGATCCCTCCAAAAAGTTCAAGAGGGGGGGTGGTTAAATTTCACAATCTCTCTTCAATCTATCACATCCGATCTCTAAAGTAGAGTTTTGGAGCTTGATAGGAGATGCTAAGAACATCTCCAATTCACTTCTATAACTTTATTTTGGAGACCAAATCTCCATATTGAGATGAGACATGGTAATTTACTTATTCTTTTCTTCACCTTTTTGTATTTTATGGAAAAATCTTGGAAGAACCCATCGTCCTTCTTTAATACTTGATCTTCAAAAAGTGAGGTGGAATGTAAAACCCCGTAATTTTAAAAGAATTATTGAAAATAATGGTGGGGAATATTATGAAATTACATTTAAATGTTGAGATGAGAGCTTAATGTGAAAGGGTTACTTGTATGGGACTTGTTGGTAGCACTTTGATAAGTTGAGGGGTGTGCTTGTGTTTAGCACTAGATAAAGATCTTGGGAGAGAGAAAATTCATTTCTCTCTCTCTCTCTCTCTCTCTCTCTCTCTCTCTCTCGCGATTTCTCAAACCCACCAAACACTCAATTTGGAGCTCGGGTTACACGTGTATTCGCTTGTAGATTCATTTTTTGGGTGGGTTTCAAGTTGAAGAGCTAGGCTTTGTTCTTAGAGCTTGATTGGAGGTTCAATCTTTGAGGTAAGGATTTCTTTACACTATCTACATGTTTATGTGATGGTGGTTGTTGCATTGTTGTGGTATTGGTGTTTGATTCCTCAATTTCTCTCATTTTCTTTGAAAATTGCATGAATAGTGAAAAGAATCGCCTGAAAACCCAGTTCAATCGGTAGGACTTGGCCCTCTATCGATAGGAGCCTCCATTGCTTCATAAGTGGCCAAGCTGATTGATCATCTATCGGTAAGACTTGACTCTCTATCGATATGAGCCTCCTTTGCTTCATAAATGGCCAAACTGATTGATCCTCTATCGATAGGACTTGATCCTCTATAAGTAGGACCTCAATGATTCATAATCAAACTTTAATTCATTTTTTTCGTGTCTCGTTTATCTAAGCTTACGGTTATATAGTTATTTCGATAGTCATGATAATTTCTTGACCTTATGGCATAAACGGATTTTAATGAACTTACGCGGCTTGATATGTCTCTTAAAATGTGAAGTATTTGACTTAAAGTTTGGTTGATGATTACTAGGGCCACCATTCGGTGTGTCCCTAGGCATGGGTAACTAGGCCCGTCAATCTCAGTAGGAGTAATGAGGCCCATGAATCTCGGAAGAATACGGGCCCCAAAATACTCAGTTTTGAAAATGTGAACAACAATGGATTTTTGTAATGAAACAGAAAAACGGACAAAATGTTTATGTGAACACGGTGGACTTACAAAAAGGAATTTCATTGTCGTAAAGACGTTTTATGAACACGATGACACCTTGATTCTCATCTTGATTGTAACCTGATATTTTCATACACGTTAATTGTCTAGTACTATATTATCTCATTCTTGCTCATATCATTTCATATGCATATAGCATTTGTAGAGAATTTTTCTACTGGGCTAGTGTAGTCAACCCTATCATTTTCAAGTACACATCACGGAGCATGAGTTTATATGCTTGGAGTGCTTGGCATTGGATGAAAGACATAAAATGAAGAGTTAATTGATCATCTAATAAAAAACTATTTTCTGAAAGATGAACTTGTAACTATATTTATTCATCTCTTTTGACTTTTTGAAGAATGTAGTAATAATTTAACATTTTTATTCATGTTTTAACTTGGGACACGGGTACCGAATTTAGTTATTGCCAGTTGTTATGTACATGAGACTTTATGGTGAGAACTTGGGAAGTGAATTTATGAATTATTATCGTCATTATTTGGAAAAAGGTTTATTTCTTGTCATTAAAATTGCGGGAATGACACGGAATCTCATTTTTATGGACCTAAAAGTATATTTGAGTCTCCAAAAGTAAATTGGGACCCATCTCCATTTTCGGAGACCAACTAAGGAATTGTTTCTCATTTGTTAAAATGAGAATCCCATAAAATCAACCCATTTATGGGATTTCCATTTTAGTAGATGGGAAACAAGGTCTTAAAAAAAAAAATGATAGGTGTTTGATAAATTTTAAAATCTCAACTTCAGTATGAAAAATTGGTCTCAAAAATAGAGTTTTCACTTTGGGAAAATTTCAAAAAAAAAATCCCTAACCTTTGCGCTTAATGTCTCATAAGCACATGCACTTGAATAAAAGTCAGTTAGACCCCCTGACTTTGTCACTCCGTCATCAATTCCCCCTACATCCATTTGCCATCCAATACTTAACGGTGTCCCCCAAAACGATGTCATTTTGGGGATTAGTCATAGACTTCCAAATCAGTTAGTTATGGAGCCAACATCGGGGTCCCACACAAATTATCAAAACCGATCAATAATTTTATACTCCCTCTGTCCCATTTTGTTTGCTCACTACGAATACCCGTGCCATTTTCAAATGTTTATATCTTTTTATTTATAATGTTTTTAAAGTTTTTAAAAAATTTGTCTAATAGAACTAATTGAGATCTATCAAATAAGATCCATATTGCATATAAAATACATTATAGATTGAAAACTACAAGAGTTAAAAAATGGCACGCATAATCGTAGTGAGCAAACAAAATGGGACGGAGGGAGTAATAATTATGTCGGTGGTCTTGAAAAAAACTAGGCACATCGGATATTTATAAGTAATTGATCTAATAGTTCAATTTTTTATTTAGAATCAGGACCCTATAATATAAAGAATTTTGAAAATAATTATACAATTGTGCACTCGGTATCTCCTTGATCTAAACCGTAGATATCGTAGAGCTTATTGAGGAAAGCATTCACTAAAAAATTATCTTGATTAAACATTGATAGGTATCAATACAGTTCATGATTTTTACATTTTCATAGCTATCGCTCACCGATCAAGATATCTTTTTTAGTCATTTTGGGGGTTAGTCATGGACTTCCAAATCCGTTAATTACATGTTTTCTTATGGAGCAAACATCGGGGTCCCACACAAATTATTTGAACAAATCAATAATTTTTAAATAATTATTTTGGTGGTCTTGAAAAAAACCGGGCCCATCGGATATTTATAAGTAATTGATCTAATAGTTCCATTTTTTATTCAGAATCAGGACCCTATAATTCGGAAAAAAATTATACAATTGTGCACTCAGTATCTCCTTAATCTAAACCGTAGATATCGTAGAGCTTATTGAGGAAAGCATTCGCTAAAAAATTATCTTGATTAAATATTGATAGGTACCAATCCAGTTCATGATTTTTGCATTTTCATAGCTATCGCTCACTGATCAAGATTTTTTTTTAGTGAATGCTCTTCTCAACAAGCGCTACGGTATTTACTGTTTAGGTAAAAGGGATAACGAACACACAGTTGTATAACTGTTTTTCAAAATTCTTTCAAATTATAGGGTCTTGAACCTAAATAAAAAACTAAATTAATTAGATCAATTACTTATAAAATCTGTTGGGCCTAATTTTTTAAAAGACCACTCGATTAATTATTTTAAAATTACTGAACGTTTCAGATCGTTTGTGTGGGACCCTCCCTATAAAACGACATGTAACGAACAAAAATGGAAGCCGATGACTAACCCCCAAAACGACGTCGTTTTGGCGGGCTCCGTTAAATATTGGACAGCAAATAGATGTAGGGGAAAATTGATGACGGAGTGACAATATCAGGGGTATAATTGAAGTTTATCGAAGTAGAGGTGCTTATGAGACATTAAGTGCAAAGGTCAAGGGGTCTTTTGAGGTTTTCCCTTTCACTTTTCAGCCAAAAGCAGCACAAAAATTGCTCGTACAACGGTACGAAAGGGAAGTGGGCGGATGAAAATTGAGAAGAAATGTTGATAGTTGCCCGCAGCCTTCCCCTCTGTACTCAGCGTGCACCCTCCAAACTCGGAGCGAATTCGCACAAGTCGCTGTCTTCATCTCTAAAGATCGAATCTTTTTTCCCTTCATCACTTCTGAGGCCCCAATTCCGCCCTAATGATAGATTACGTACCAAGTGTTCTTGCATCAAACAGGAAGAAACATCTAAAGTATTCGAGGTACAGATAAAACCATCTTAACCTACCTAAATTTCTTGACTTTGTTTATATGTATACTCTGATTCCCCCACAACTCTGAAGTCTGATTTTGTGGGTCTGAATTTTTTTTGTTTGTTTTTTCATTTGTTCATTTCGGCCAATTATACCCATTTGTAGAGCTTCTCTCCTTCAGAGGTTTTCTGCTCAGGCTTGCACTCCTCAACAATCCAAGCAAGAGCGTTGTGGTGAGTGGTGAAAGTAGACTTGAGTCTCTTGTTGCTTGGTTGGTCAGCCATTGTACTGACAAAAAAGTACTAATTTTATTTGAGAAAAAGGCAGGGCCCAATTGCAGTGGTTTTCGATAAATGGGATTTTTGAAATATCCAGCATGACCAGAGATTACCGGGGCAATCCTCAGGTGAGTGAAGTGATAACCTATGGCCAATCAAGTTTGTGTATGCATGCAAAATGAGAGCAGTATATACAAAAGCAGTAAACAGATAGCATGGTATGTGCAAAAGCGGTAAACAGGCAGTATGCTGACAAGATATAGGAAAAAAGTAAACACATAGTAGGATATATCACATAATCCTACCATGTGGGTCCTGTCGTAGGTTGGAAGGTTCTACGGCTATCTATATGCAAATGGCGGTTTTGGTTTAGGGGGTTCCCCAGACTAGAGTCAATATTTGCCTCCCCTTTGCACAAAATACTGACGTGGCAAGTGTAATAACGACAGGTTGACTCTTCATCGTCCAAGATTGCCGAGAATCCTGGGATGTCCTAGCACCAGCAAGCTGGGTAGGGTAACCAGGATGCATCGGCGGTGCTAGTAACCATGCACGTGCAGTGCAAAAGTTTAACAATAAAATCTTTATAAAAATCCCACAAACATTTTTCAAGTTTGGCTCGCTTTTTAAATTAATCAAAACCTTAAAATTTTACGCAGGCAAACAACCGGGGAAGTTCCAGTCCGGATTGATCGGGCTCTCACCCTGACATCATTCCTTTCTTTGACAGCGCGAAGCATTTACGTTGTGTCAAGCTTTCAAGGGTTGTTTTACAAGCGTAAAATATCAAAATAAAGATTAATTTAAAAAATATCGATCCCCAACAGAGTCGCCATTTTGTGGACGTTTCGCGGAAAAAACGGCCCACGAGTTTTTGTATTGAAAAACTGGCGATTAAGGGAAAAAGAAAATTTAGAGTCACCACCCAGGGTTTAATTTTTGGAAAATGTTAGGTACCCGAGAAACCGTTTAGAAAAGAATATGACTCTTGTGCCGCTGAAAAAAGGGTTTGGTCTGCGAAAAATAGAGATTTGGGTTCGGGAGCCAGGTTACCCGCAGGGAAGGTTTTGTTCGAAAAATGCACCCCGCGTACCCGGAATTTTCCGGTCTCTACTAAATATTTGTGGGATTTTTCTGAAAAGATTTTATTAAAAACTTTATTCACATAAACATTTTACAAATAAATAAAAAGTGGAACGACATATTAAAGAAATAAATAACGGTAATAAATCATGTAAGGGACAAATTGACATGAAATAATAAAGAACAAGGGCGATACAGAAAGAATTAAAAAGTTAAAGGAAAAAAATTGTAATAAATTGGTTGTAAGTTTTTCTAAAACAGAGTATCAGATTTCAAAACAGAGCATGAAATTGAAGGTTGCTACTGATACCGTACGGCATAAGAAACCACACCGCGCGGTGCCACTGTTGGTACTGTACCGTACGATACCAATAGTAGAAGATTTTTTATAAAAAAATTATTTTCTGAGTCAGAGAAGAAAACGGGTGATTTCTTCAAATAAAAATCATGAAAATCTTTTGAAAAAGTGTGTGATGTATCTCTTACCTAAACTAATGCCGTAGAGCATATCGAAAAATGTTTACGACATTATTCCAGAGATGTGAACAACCAACGGATTGTACGATTTGTTGAAAAAAAGCTTGGTTTTACTGAGTTCAGAGGAGGTATGGAACCCCCCTAAACCGGAAAACCCCCCTCCTCAAGAACACAAACGTTGATTCGGAAATAAATTCGTTATACCTTGAAATGGGACCAGTTGGAAGTTAGGGTGTCGAGTTAGACGTAAGTATATCACTCTCCTTTACTGCTCCAGATTGGAGTCTACTCACCATAATCTGTCGTTCTCTCACATGGTTATAAAAATAGGTATTAAAAATATGAATTTAAAACTAAACTACTGTAATCTGATAGAATAAACTTAGGAACTTAATAAGTCAATCAAACAACTAATTTTAGGTTTCCCATGGCAAACGTGATTCTTCAAGAGAGGTCTGATTTTCCGGCGTCGGCAATAACCTCAATAATACTACAAAATCAACTACTAGCTACTCCAATACTTCAATTAGGGACTCAATTGATTCAACCCAATGTCAATTGCTCTAAAATAAATCACCAGAGAAAGGGTTTGTAGTTTTAGGGTGAACGTGTCGGGTACGAAAGGGGATACGGAATGAGGAGAGAGATACAGGGCGGAGTAAAGAGGGAGAGGACTGATTTCTGGAATCGCCGGCAGCCGTGGCTGCTGATTCCGGCGTATCATACGTGGGTGGGAAGTTCACTGTTAGGAGTTGAGTTTGATCCTGCTAAAGACCATAGCTTACATACACTTTCAATTCTATATGAATTAGAGAGTGGGCGAGGAATTACCGTGAGGAAATTCTGGCGAAATCGATCGGAAAGGGAACCGCGGTCAGGCGAGGCTTTGCTCCAAGCGTAGTCTCTCTCTCTCTATTTCACTTTCTTTTTATTGTTTTTTTTTTTTATTTCCTTTTCTACTAAAGGATGAGTTTCCCACTTATCAAAATAAAATCAAGATTTAATAAAATCAAGTGTGATTTTATCGAGTAAGGAAAAAGTTTGATAAAATCTGAGATTTTGCATAGTTCGGTAAAATTTGAGATTTTTGCAATATCTCACTTCTTCCTCACTTGATAAAATCACACTTATTTTATCTTGATAAAATTAAGTGGGAAACTCACCCTAAATCCAAAAGGACCCTTCAATATGTAGGTGGGAGCTGAATAAGCTCCCCAAATGTCATTCCTTTTTTATTTTATTTTATTTTTTATTTTTTTATTTTTTTATACAGATATCAAATATATATATATATGGAGGTGGGGTGTTGACTCACAACCTCCAAGTGTCATTCCCCTTAAGACTCACTAAGGCCACGTAAGGCTGTGTCAAAGTTCGCGCACGTTTTTTAAAATTTTGTTCGGATCAGTCCGGACGCCAGTCTCAGAAAATTCAGCATAAGCTAAATTAAATATGATGGTCATCGAGGCGTATTCGGATTCCTACAGAATAGATCCCATTGCTAATTTCATATGTCCCAATTAGCATAAATAGATGCTATAAAGTCACATAATTAAAAAATGTAAAAAAAATCGGGTTTTCACAGAAATCTTAGTGTTCAACTAATTTCGGTTCTGAAATCTTACTGTTCAGAAATGGTTCTGAAATCTTTTTTTTTTTGCTCGGGAAAAGAAGAGATTTTATAAAGCTCGAAAGGGTACATCGAGAAAGGAGGGAACAAGGAAAAAAGAGCAGGGAGAATCCCAACGAATAGTTGGATCCCGAACTCTGAGAAAAAAAAAATAAAAAAAAAATACATTTAAAAGATAAATAATCAGCCAACAGTCAAATTCTGATTTTTCGAATAGCATCCAGGTTGCCTCTGAAATCATCGATTGAGTAGTCAGTGATGTTGTTCAATCCTTTGATCCACAAGGCCATCCTGATTTTGGCTAAATTAGCGACTTCTTCCCATTCTAGAGGAGAATTGTTAAAGATCAAGTCATTTCTGGCTTTCCATAGAGACCAGATTACTGAAAAGAAGCATGACCAAGTCACTTCTTCCCATTCTAGGGGAGCATATGTCTATTAGTTTGTAAAGTAAGGAAAGTAACATTAATTTTCGAAACCAAAGAGGAGGTTAGTGCATTCGTCAGTAACCTTAGACGAGGTCAGTGTCATTTAGCTATAATTTTTGGAGATCGACTCAAGTTTACGGGTGAACCAAACATTATATATGTATAACCCAACTGTCAGAAATTAAAGAGACTTAAAACTACTTTTTTTTTTCTTTGGTTCAGCATAATGGCAGAACGAAGGAGACACATAAATTACATTTTCTAGGTGTTAGGTGATAGGAAGATTACTCTACTTTCGCGAAAAAAGAGACTTGAACTACATTTTCTTTTGTTCAAAAGGGCAGGAAGGAAGCAAGGAGGAAAACGCATGTATTTTTTGGAGTTATGATGATTACTCTGCTTTCATAAAAGAAAAAAAGAAGTTTCACAATAGAGACATAAAACATTTTCTTTGGTTCAGCAGAAGGGCAACAGGGAAGTATTGAGGAAAATGTATTTTTTTGGAGCTATGAAGATTACACTGCTTTCATAAAAGAGAGAAGAAATTGCACTACAGAGACAGAAAAAAACATTTTCTTTGGTTCAGCGGAGAACGGCAAGAGGGAGTGGCAGGAGGGAAGCATCGAGGAAAATGTAGTTTTTATGAGCCGCAGCTCCAGGATTTTAGTTCAGTGGTGACAAAAACATAAAGAAAATATTTTGTATACAAATTATATATAAAATAAACATATTTATTTTGGAAGAAAATTTATTGGGCCTAGTTTATTTATTTATTTATTTTTGTTGAGCTAGATTGTCCACTTTATCACAAAACTAATTGAATTTTCATTTACATTGGATACAAATCAATTATTCAATGCCGACAATAGTAAAGAAAAATTTAATTTTACGTAAAAAAGGTCATGAAGTGCTTGAACCCCCTGAACCATTGGTGGAACCGCCCCTACTTTTTATGTGTTAGGAAGATTACTTGGCTTTCATGAAAGAACGAAGAAATTGCACAAAAGAGACTTAAACTACATTTTCTTTTGGTTAAGAGAAGGGAAGGGAGGGCAAGAGGAAAGCAACGAGGAAAATGAATTTTTTAGGTTTTAGGAAGATTATTTTGCTTTCATGAAAGAAAGATAAAATTGTACAAAAGATACTTAAACTACATTTTCTTTGGTTCAACAGAAGGGCAAGAGGGAAAAATGGGAGGGGAGGATCCATGAAAAATGTATTTTTTAGGTATCAGCAAGATTACTTTGCTTTCATGGAAGAAAAAGAAATTACACAAAAGAGACTTAAACAATAGGGTGCTTTGGCAAAAATAAACCATTTGGTAACTGGTTTTCTTTTTTTTTCTTGTCTTTATTAAAAAAAATTACATTTGTTAATTTTGCATTGATTTTTTTGTGAATTATTAGTTCATCATGACAAGAGAAATCTAAAAAGTCATAAATTGTACACATGATTGGTTAGTCTAAAAAGTCTCTTTTGTGTAGGAGTAATTTCTTTTCCTTTGGTTCAGCAGAAGGGCAAGAGGGAAACTTCGAGGAAATTGTATTTTCTAGGTGTTAGAAAGATTAATCTGCTTTCATGTAAAGAGGAGGAAATTGCTGTTTTTTCAAAAAAATTCACAAGTTTTGAGGGGGACGTTGTATACTGAATCATCAGTGTATTACTGTAAACTTGTAAATGTTAAATTTCGTTCTTTTGTATGTGGGACCTACTGCCACTCTTATGTAGGAGTTAAAAATATGACATAGGAGTAGTTGTTGATGACACTCTATCTATTCTTTATGCTTTTTGTTTATTGCATCATTAAACTCTCGATATAGGCTCTTCTAGAGGCCTTATAGCTCGTTATTTTATTTTATTTTTTTGTCATTCGTCATGCCTAATATATATTATATGGGGGAGGGGAGAATGAGACTCGATCCAAGAATGCAGTGTGGGGGTATCGAAGAGCTGTACCACATAAGCTAGTCACCACTTGCACCTTACAGCTTGTTTACTTCATATAATATGTTATGTTAACTATTATTCCTTTAGCAGAGTAGTTCGGCTGTGCATTAGCAGCATTACTGCTCTTGTTAGATAATTTGTTTTCTTTTGTAATGAACTCAATATATGAAAATGTAATAAAATCAGAACTCAAAATCTGAAAATTGTTTAATCTAAATGTTTTGTTTGGTATTTAGGGGGAAGGAAGACAAGAGGGAACAAAATAAATTATGAGGATAAGTGTGGGCAAAACATACAAAATGTGCCCTAGGCGGGGACTAGGTGCCGATGTGGGATTAACATTCGATGTGGGACTTAATAGTCATGTTCTAGATGTTACTTAGTAGTGGATACTCGAGTATATTATTGTCTTAGAGCCTCCACACCCATAAATGTCATTTTGTCATTGCCATTCTCATTTTTGGACAATGAATAGAGTCATTTTGCCAAAAAAATGATAAGGGTGTTGCACACATGTATGCTATTGCCATTCTCACTTCTCTCCCTCCCTCCCTCCCTCCCTCTCAATGGACAATTTTGCCATAAATTTTGCCATATATGACGAAGGAATTGGCATATGCCAAATTTGATAGAATTTTTTGTTTGTAGGTGTAGCACTCAATTTGCCATTTTAGAGGAATGACGAGGAATTATGCCATTTTTGGCATACGGTGTGAATGCTCTTAGCAATTTTGTTATGGTATAACCAGCAATAAATATTACTCTCTCCGTCCCAAAAAATTAGTCATATACGAAAAGACTTCTAATTTTCATATCAAAAAATAAAGGGGAAGTTAATTAGACATCATATACAAATAATATCATTATGATTCCATCCTCTGCGATTTGAATCATTATGATTCCATCCCGACATTCAAATAAACCCAAAATACCCTTTCTCTCTCCTGATTTTCCTAATATTTCTCTCTTGATTTTCCTAATATTTCTCTCTCCTAATCTTTCCAAATTTCTCTCTCTCTCTCTCCTATATTGAAAAATCTCTCTCCCCT
>JAXBDA010007685.1:0-16867 GCA_036023075.1 Gaultheria prostrata
AAACTAAACTCAGGTTTCAGCACACCTTCGTACTATAGGTATAGGGAAAGAACTCTTCTACTTCGTATAAGGATCATTCCTTCTTGCGTAGCGTTATTTCTTTCAGAACCTTCGGAACATCTCCTGCAACTATATCATTGACTTGATAATCCTATACTCTCGCAACTAATTCATTGTAAGTAGTCTCATTTCCAGTTTACTTTCTAAAGGCTTCTTAGCCATCCCTTGAACCTGGAGTTTCTTTATCCGAGTCCAGTAAGAAGATCTCTTTCATTGCCTTGCCCGGCCGCTGGTAGATCATTTCCAGCTAAACCGTTGGAAGTTGATTCAAAACCTGTACTTTCAGAATCCGAGACTGCTCCGGCTCTAGGCAAGCGGATTGTTCGCCTTAAGGCTTAGTTAGAATAGGAAGTAACTCAGAACTCAAGGGAGGAGAACTCCATTCTTTATTTGTTCCTGCCCTCCGACTAGGGGATCACTTCTCTAGCATCGTTGAGTCTTCCCTTACTAGTTGCAGGGAAGGAGATCAGCTGGCCATCAGGACCCTTCCCGTATAGATAGGTATTGGATTAGTCCGCCTCGAGAGTGAATGGCGTGGCCGTAGAAGGTAATTCAGTAGTAGGGCACCTTTACGTAGGAGGTGTAATTACAACGCTCTCCAGCAGAACATTAGCTCTATACAGCACTTCCTTAACTATTGCCTGAGCAGGGTTAGCGGTTGAGGACTCATAAACTACAGAAGAAACCTTTTGATATTAAGAAAAATATATAGTTGCTGTTCCTGTAGTTTCTGAAGAAGAAAGAACAGGATATTATCTCTTTCGTTTTCTTAACAATCTAGGGAATAGTTCGAAAAAAACTCAACAATGGAGTTTGGAGTTTAATTTCTATTATGTTGTTTAATTACTTGCATTTCTTAACATTTCTACTAAATTGATTTCTCCCCTGGCTTGTAGAGGGAAAGATCGTGGTTATCCCGTGCCTTAAAAAGTAGTCGACAAGGTCTACTCGTCCGAAAGTCAGTAGACATCTCGGCAAGATACCGCTCTAAAAGAGTTTCCTTTACGGGAAAACCTTGGCGATTATACAGAATTAAGTCACGGA
The DNA here is from genome assembly GCA_036023075.1 of Gaultheria prostrata. Lineage (NCBI taxonomy): Eukaryota > Viridiplantae > Streptophyta > Magnoliopsida > Ericales > Ericaceae > Gaultheria > Gaultheria prostrata. The sequence goes on from JAXBDA010007685.1 coordinate 1,105, forward strand.
TTTGATCCCGTGTTCGATTAATAGTGGCAGCAGAATACCCTTCTAAACGCAGAGATTTTTCTATTTCGATCTCTACGTCTAATTGGGTTTTTATATGATTCTCCAATCGTATACAATCGAAGGCACTCTCATAATTATAGTGGCTTATCAATTTTTGTTTCAGTTGATATGTTCGTTCGCGTTCTTGTAGAAGGGGTTGATCTAGTGCATTCCATATATCATCTGGATGCACTGGGGCGTCCCCTTCTTCTTGACCAGGTAAATGTAGAAAGGGCTGAACGGCGGCGGACAATTCGTCTCCCCCGTTCATTCCAAAAACTATTGGCGAGAAATCCCCCAAAAAAAAAGATATGCTATAATATATATATAATATAAATAAAAAGTAAAGGACAAATCTTATTCTGGTGTATATGAATGGAAATGCGACTTACAGAAAGAATTTATTCTATAGCGTATAGATAATCGAGAGTTTTAAGTAAATAGGTATGATCAGTCACGAGTTGTTATGAACACGCGTTTGCTATTAGTAAACTGACGCAATAGATAGAAGCTTTAATCATTTCATTTTAACGTATAAGTAGTTGTACAGAGTAGTTAATTGATCTGTAGTAAGTTAGGTTATAGGACCAGTAGTAGGAACTTCTAGCTTAGCTATCAGCCTTTCCGACCAGTAGTGAGGACAGCTGACCATCAATTACTGGTTTAGACGAAGACTTTGTTATGGGAAGAAGATAGAACTTGAAATACTACTATTAATATTACTATAGTGAATTCAGCAGTAGCTGTAGTGAATGAAATAAACGCTGTAGCTGTCAACGTTCAACCATCAACATTGAATGTAATTACTTTAGAATCATCGACGCATCAACAGTATAATCAACAGAAGCTACAACCTTAACAACAGCCGTTGTTTTGAAGCGGACTCATCAACAACTGGTAATTCCACCTTAGCGGTGAACCCGGGAGTCAATGAACCACCTCCATCTCTTGTTCCGGGATCGGCGGGAAATGAGACTGTTGCTGGCCTGGCTTAATTGCCTGTCGTAGCAGTGAAAGCATCAAATAGGATAAAGACGGTTCGATGTAATTGACCTAGCAAAAATAGTTGCATTAGTAGCAGTCAATTCCACTCCTGGCGTTGTAGCATCGAATGAAGCCTTTCCCGAAGAAGTATCTTAAAGGGGTACTTTTATAGGGAATGGAAAGAAATCTTGCCGGAGGAGCAGAAGCGGACTCTGAAAGAGGCTCTAGCAGATGCAGGGAAAGGGCATTCAACTCCTCTCGAGTATAAGTCTCGCAATCAGGATCGGAATTAGCTACGGAATCACCCTCCAATGAATGAACTGAAATACCATCAACGGCAAAAGTAAATCCTTTCCCTCGCAGGAAATACCTTAGTAGCATCTGAAACGGAATCAGAAAGTAAAGCTCTAGCAGCTGCATCTACTGGAAATTCCACTACAACCAATTCTCTAGCTGTATTAGTTTCATCGGAAGATGAATCAATAGCAGAAAATACGGGATAAAAGATAGTTACAGGAGAGCCTGTAAATTAAACTCCTGCTGTAGCTTTAGAAGCTGCTTTACCTGCGTCAACGTAAGTCAATTCAAGGGAAGGTTCCTTTGGTTTTGATAGATTTATAGTCAAAGAAAAAACATAAATAGAATTTATCAATGTTAGAAGCAGCTAAATTAATAGGTGCAGGAGGTTCCGAAGTCAATGAATTAGCTGTATTAGTAGTAGAATCAGAATCGGAATTACCGAAAGGAAATTCCATACCTTTAGAATTAAAGAATAAATACTAGCTCTTGTAGCGAAGAAAGAACAACCAAAGAAATAGTTGCCTAAGAGTAAGGAAATGAAACTCCTGGCAATAAAGCCTTTCCAACAGTCAATTCACTAGTTGATACAGTAGGAGCTGTATCTATAGTAGCCGCATCAAAGAACAGTGAAAGGGATGCTTTAGAAGTTGCTTTACCAGCGTGTTGATTCTTTGTGCGATTCTTAGGTAAAAGTACTATCATATCCTTCAATAGCATCAACTACAGAAGAAATGGATGCTTTAGCAGAAAGTAATGTTGCAGGAGCTCTAGCCGATAGTCTTCCATCTGAGGGTTACACTCCTGTTAATGAAAGAGTCTCTGTCTCGGAATCGGACTATGAAAATACTGCTGTATTAGTAGCTCTAGTCTCAGTTCTTTCTCTAGGAGCAGTTAATTACCTAAGTAAATAGTAGTGATAGAAGGGAAAGAAGCGGGGTAGAGGAATTGGTGAACTCATCAGGCTCATGACCTGAAGACTACAGGTTCAAATCCTGTCCCCGCCTAATCACTTGAGATGCATTTTAGCTATCGGTTGACATAGGGAAGAATCTCTTTTCTTTCTATCCGTTCGGATGAAGATGCATACTACAGTAGACTTATAAGCAATCGGAAAGAAAAAAGTCTAACTCAACTCTAAATTGTATACCATCAAATGAAGCACCCGCCTTTAAGAGATGAATAGTTACCAGGAGCTGTGATAAGTAAAGAAGATGAAGCAGAAAGAGAAGTCAAATACTTTTTATTTCTTTATGGAAGACTAGGGATTGCTAATCCGCCTACGCAGTAAGCCTTCTACCTCTCAGGCTAAAAAGTAAAGATAGCCCTTGCGTCTCTTCCTTCTAATACATGTCACATTGGATTTGCTAGTATTCCTACGGGCTTAGTATTTCGATATTCCGAAGAGTCATCCTAATCCATGTTGCTAATGCTCCGGTCTTCAAACAAGAACTAGGGGGTTCGACCTGACGCTGGTTAGACGTGAGGTCGAACATGTCCTGCTTCGCCCTAGGGCACTAACCTTACCCTCCATATATTTGGAAAAGGTGCTCAGATGCATCCGCCTATCTGTACCCTTTTCCTCGCATAGAGAGCTCTAGTAGTTCTTGGTAGGAGGGAACTAAGACTGTAGATAAGGTTCATTGCTATTTGATATCACATTAGAGAACAACAAACCTTTTTCCATCATCTCAACATTCATCATTCCCTTCGCTTCCTAGGCCCAAAGCAGTCTTTCCTGGCCAAATCAAGGATTTGGGGCTTCTTGAACTGGACCAGGATTCCTGGCTGCCTACGTACCCACGTTTCGGGATCAAGTCACACGTAGTTCTCTTCTTTCATTCTTCCCGGTGACCAGCTCATTCATTTGATTCCCTTCATTGCTATATCGACTCTTTCTTTTAAGCCTTGTCAATGATCGAAGTGCCATTTGATGAGTAACTGTCCTAGGTGTATCAAAAAACATTCTTTTCGCGGTCTAGTAGTGGAAAGGTAAATAGCTCTAGGAGCAGAAATAGCTCTAGCTGCGGAAATAGTTTAAGTTAAATAATTCTCCTATTCGGTAGTAAGGCGATTTAAAGGCTTGCTCTAGCAGCAACAAGTAAAGACTTTCCGGAAGGTGAAGTATCAAGAACAGGCTTCGAGTAAGGCTAACTCCACTCCATCTGGGGAAGGTTTATTAGCTGTACTGTACTAGCGGATTCCTTTCCTTCTTCTGGTTTATATGGTCTAGCATCCGAGACACCAGGCTGTTAGCATCAAGTTAAAGGTAATCTCCAGGCCCATTCCAGTAGTACTTCCTGTCTCGGAATTAGCGGTTGATGAAGGAGGTACCCAATTCAAGGATTCCATCTGATAGGGCCAGAGTGAATGTAGGAAATCTTTCTGTGTGGGGGGCCGGAAGACGATAAATACAGGTTATAGTTCCAAGATCGGTATATTCCACTACTTTCAAGTCAACCCATTCCCTCATCAACGTCTGGTTTAGAGGTCGGTGAAAGACAGAAAATAGGTGTTTATCTGTAGCGGTTGCTTTACGAGCAATTCACGTAGCACTCACTCCAGGCTAAGATGAAGGAGTAGCTGTAATAGTACCTGTTTACTAGCAGTAAAGACCTTAACTTGTTAAAAGTCTCATTTGCCTAATCTTCAACAACAGGCTATTTTGCAGTTTATTCTCCCTCTTCAGTCAATGATATAGATGACAAGGAAAGAGATTGGGCAGCGGTATCGAATTAGCAGAAAGGGAAACTCGAGTTGCGATTGTGGAATAAGAATCGCACTCAGAAAGGCAATCCCCGGGTTCTATACCTGCTTCAATCTTCAACGGAAGGATTAATCAACCAGGCTTCTAGCCTTCCATCCGCGGGTTCAATAGTTCCAGTCAAAGAAAGGGGGAATCTCCTACTTACTTAGGCTCCAAGTAGTCTACATCGATAGACCAAGCAAATCCTTGAAGAAAAAAGAAATGCTATAGCACCGGAAGAAGGAACAATACCCCTTACCCCAACCAGGGCAAGTCATAATATCCCTTACCCTGCAAGTGACTTGACTCCCTGCTTTTATCAAAGCTTAGGGAAATATGAAGTAATTGACGAATCAAAATTGTCTCCGCCACTGCAAAGGCAACGGAACGGTATTAAGATTCAGCACTGGACCTCTAAACTCTGCTTCTTAGCACTCCATGATATATGATTTCCACCAAAGAAGACAGCATAAACTGTAGTGACTATCGGGACATCCAGCCCAATCAGCATCTGCATAGGCAATTAGTGAAGGATAAGTAAAAGGATTAAGAAGCAGACCATGACCCTAAGTACCTTTAAGATAGCGAAGAATACGTTCTCCCGCCTGGAACACAATCTTCAGGTGCTCTACATCAAGAAGGAGAAGTGCTCCTTTGCTTAGCTAACCTTGGCCATGTGATCAAGAATGGTACGATCAGGATGGACGAGAAGAAAGTTCAGGCCTCCTACCAAGGTATCTGAGTGACGGTCATTCCTGGTGAGTTGCAAAGAAGTAAAGAGATAGAAATCTTAATCCTATTTCCCTATGTGCCATATGAAGTAAATTAATTAGTCTAATCTTCAACTACTGGTAATGAAAGAACTTCAACTCTTGCCTTACAATATTCCTGCTGTTCAATAGGAACTCGCAGATGAACCTCCGGGACTAAGCTCATTCCAGGGCCTATAATAGTATAGGGACCCAAGTACTATAGTGATGTTACTCTCATTAGTAAGTTCATTCGTATGCCGAAGGTCAGTCAAAGGAAGATAATGTTTGATACATCTGATGTAGCTCCCTATGTATGTATTAAGGCGTAATTGTGCTCCCGAGAAGGGATTCCTAAACTAAGAGCTAAAGGGCTTTTATAGTTCTCTCTCACAGTTCCTACACTTCCCTCTTACAGGCCCTCCCGGGATCACTCTCTCTTTCAACTAGCCTATAAAATACTAAAAATCTACATAATAGCGAACTAGAAATAACAATACCCGAGTAGCTAACTGTCGTTTAAAGTAATACTAGCGAACTAAAGAAAGAGTTACTGGAAATGTAACTATAGTAGCCGAAGAAGAAAGATCTGAAACGTAAGTAACCTTTCCCTCTGATGTAGATTCTAAGGAATTAGTGCTACTATTGAATTAGCAGAAACTAGCTTCATCGTAAGCCTTGGACTTAGAGTGGAGCTTCCTTCTTCCTTTCCTCTCCAGCTACTAAGAGAGGTAATGCTTGATGCTACTAGGAAGAGAGTTGAACAGCTAATATATACTTTTCAGTTCTACCCGCCTGTTACTTTTATAGTATACTTATCAACTGAAATCACTATGATCACTACTCGCTTTACTATAGTATTTCCGCTACTCTATAAGCTGGAACTAAACCTTACGGACCTAATAAAAGCTGAACCCGAAAGTTAAGTTTATTCTTCCTCAAGAGCAACCCGAGCTGCTAGAGTGAAATTGGATGCTAGAGCTAATTCTTCTTTCATTTCAAGGAATGCTAACAGCAATTCTAGCTCTAATCACAGGCAAGGGAAGCGGAATAACTCTGTAACTCGAACTGCTATTAATGCGGTCACTCCTATCTCTATTTCCGATCGCTTTCCAGAATATGGGAAAGAAGCTTTCTTCCCCGGGAGATTAAGATATCTATTCAAAAAGAAGGAGTTCGATCGAGTTAAGAGAGTTGATGAGTTCTGGGATTCTTCCCTGCCCAAAGGGCGATAATCCTGCAAGAACAGAAAGTAAAGGCAGATCGTTAAACCGAAATAAAGGACTAAAAAGCAACTTAATCGGCATTGACAGTAGTAACCGCAGTTGCAGTTGAAGAGTTTCTTTCCTTTGGATTATCATTCCTTTCTGGACCAGTAATCGGATTAAACCGAAAAGAAAGCAACTTTAGCCGCATTATCCGCATTTACCGCTACTGCAGTTGAAGAATCCGAGTTCGAGTTCTTCTCTCCCTCTGAGGTATCTTTCTGGGCAATTAAGCTAGAAGTCCCACAGGAATTAAATTTCGATGATTTCTAGCTTTGGGAGTCTTTTCCTTTCGCAGCAGGAATGGGACTAATAGTAGTAGTCTTACCAATCTAGCTAAAAAGGTAACAAAAGTAGGTATTTTGCTTCCCTGCGGTTCTGTCTTCTAGAAGAAGAAACAATAAATGGTATTCTTAGTCAAGCTTTTAAAGAGTCAAAGGTCCCCGGACCTCTTATAAGGAGATAGCAGCCAGAATAAGAGAGTTGATCGCACTTGAGTGAGAGAATCAAAAGAATCAACAAAATCAGCTGTAAAAGTGGTTCCTGAAGTTGGAGGAGTTGAGTCCGAGTGCTCTACTCTAGGTAGAAAGTTCAAAGAAGTGAGTTTGTAACCTTCTTCTTTGAGTTCGAGTTGCATGTGTTAAGCAAAGTGTAAAAAACAACTTAGTAGCCCTTAGCTACTGCCTATAAACTTACACTTGCTCTTACAAGAAAAAAGAAATTTTCAATATCCGACTGCCCGAATCAAAACCTTTCTTTTCTTATTCAATTTCGAGTTAGTTCGGAGTGAGAACTTTGATATTCGTAGACGAAATTCCTTTCTTTTGCTGGAAAGACAAGAGACCAGAAATGAAAGATGAAATAGCTGGTCCAGCGATCGATGACATTTCAGAAGTCTGGCACTACCTTCTTTATGTTCTTTTCTGCTTCTCTCTAGACTTGCTTCCTCCATGAGATTGGCTAAGTGTGCCTCGAGGTACACTCTATTCCATGTCTCACGATCTAACTCATCGGGTGAAGTACAGATTTCCGTGGGACAAGCACATCCTGACACCCCACCCCTTCTTGCGAGCCGACCTATCTACCTACCTCTCCCATGCTCCCAACCTTGTCCAGTCCGAAATGCATGTGTTAAGCATATAACTATATCCATACTTCGGATATCGCTCGGAGCAAGCCATCCTTAAACTGACTGCGGATAAGGGGACACCCTACAACAAAATTATCTCTATTATTAACGATATTGAGGATAGGGGTGCTGAAAGCGAGAGGAATGGGATGGGCATTAATGAACAGAACACTCAGTCAGCTTTTTTTTTTTCATTTCGCCAACTCAGGTGTAAGCTATAGTATTGTGTTGACAGGTGTGGTGTGCTTTGGTGTAACCGGGGGGCTGGAACCAAAGAAAGACTGTACCCGGCGCCCCTTTCTCTCATCAGGCAGCTATCTCGGGCTCACTGAACACCCACCCAATCTTGAAAATAGAGTGAAATCAATCAACTGGCATACCTTTGGGCATACCTCGAATCTAGCCTGCAATCCTTTCTATCTTTTCTTAGGAAATTGATAGAAAAAGAGATTCCTGATTCAATCAAAAGTACCACTTTCCATTGAATTCAACCAGAACTTCTTCTCTGACATCAACTATTATAAATAATAAGATAAGTGACGAAAAGCTATTATTACATGCCATTCGAGGGAAGTGAAATCGACACTTTCATTTTCCCGGTAATTTTGTTTGGGGTCCGATATGATAAAATCGAGTTTTAACGATTTTGTTGCCCAAATTTGCCGAATCCGTTGATGTTTTGAGTTGAGGAGAGGAGACTAGACGTAACTAATAAATAGAGTAAGAGTGAGGAGTCTTGTTGAGTGGGGCTTTCTTGTTTGCACGGTATAACAAAGGAGAAGTTTTCCAAAGTAGAAGAAAGCTTTTTTTTACCCGAAAGGAAATGGTCGGTTGAATGCTTATTCCATTCAGGAAACTCTTCAACCAGGCCACAAAGGCTGGATCATCAGATCACTTTATATTACTACCCGGAACGAAACTTCATTCGAAAGTAGGTTCAAGGCAAGGATCAAAGCTCTTCCTTGAGGCTGGCTCAGCTAACCGATATGATGCCGAATTTCCTGCTCGCTTTTCTTTCGCGCCTATATATAGCCTTGATAGCTGCTGTTAGGTGGGCTGTATTTGGCCCGCGCTACCTCCTTGCGTGCTTTCGCGCTAGAAGCAGGAACCGCCTTCAATGGCAAGCGAAGCATCCTTTCTTTAATATGCGAGTTATCTCTGTGAGAAGCTTCTCGCTGTCCCTGATGCCCCTAAAGATCGAACCATACCACTAGGGAGCGAAACCTCGATACCTCGACGATACCTTGAGATGATAGAATAGCAGAGCAGGGGAGAAAGGAGGAAGGGGATAGGGAAGGAAGTGCAAAGAGAGGTAATCGGAAGGAGAGCTATCGATCTTGAGAGATCAGGGGAGTGTATCGCGGACCTTTAGTTTAGTAATCACCGCCAACACAATCTATCATCCAGCGGTGAACAACCAATTCAAGTTGCGTTGATTATTCAATGAGTTGATCGTGGCACGAAAATACCTAAGGATTGGGGTAACCAGGCCGGGCGGCAGACACTTCAATGAAAGAGCTCCTTTTGAGTCTTCCTTGATCTAAGAGAATCAAATCTCATCCTTCCCTGCCCTCAGTTTGCGCCAGGAGCCTCCATCTCATAAGTATCAACCGATGAAACGAAGTCGAATAGGTCAACTCCTTCTGTGAAACATTATTTATTTCAGCCAAAGAAGTGGTTTTACTCAAAAGCCGAGTAAAGCTCCGCAGCATCAGCCGACGAAACAACGGCTCTGGTTTATCCCTCCACGGATTCAGTTTATCCTGAACCAACAGATCTCATTTCTCTCGAATCACCAACAGCACCTGTTTATCCCGGACCACCAGGAATCGAATAATCATTCCATTCTCCACCCCTTTCGAATGAAAAAGTTTGAACCCATAGGATCAATTTCCAGTGTTTGCCGATTCCTTTTCTACTGATTGCTTCTATTACTTACTTATATGACGATTCGGATTATCGGTGCCTAAACTCAAAGGTCTCTTGCTTGCTTGGCTAGCTAGTTTGGTGGGGAGCTCTCTCTTGCTCTGCTTCTAGCGCTATCGCCTCTTTAGTGCTATTGCAAAAGGGTGCGTGGTGCCTATGGCTCCTAGCCCCCTTTTCGCTTATTGATAGAGATAGAGGCGATACATACGGCTTTTTGGCCTATGCTGGCTTCGTAACAAATACACAAATCCACACTAACGTACATCCTGCTAACTACACACTACTATAAGAAAGAACTTGTTGGCAGGGACATGAAATCACATTTGGGAATGATCTTTTCCACATGGCTATGCATCGATTGCCGCCGAAGAGCCTACTACCTAATAGCGCCCCATGGCCTCTGTTGAAAAGTCAGGACTTGTTGTCTCTGTTGCCTTTCTTTTGGCTTATGGTTATATACCCTTGCTAGCTTATAGCTTTGAATTAGCTTCAATCACAATTAGTTGTGGAATTTCCATTCTATTTCATTCCCCTTACTACACCCTCCCGCCGCCCATGCAAAAACATATAAGTTTGCATCGCTCATATCTGAAGCAAAACTTTGATCGGGTTTCATAGCCCCTGTGACCATCATTAATCAATGCGCGTTAAAGGCTCTTCGCCCTTTTGAAAAAGAAAGAAGAATTTAAAGAATCTTACCCGCCCTTGGTTACTTTGCCCTCTTCCTTTCTTCAGCCCACTTATCTCTTCCCACCCTAGCCCTGGTTCAAATCCAAACCATTCTATCACCCTTGAAAAGGAATTCCTTTTCTGCTTCTTGGCTTATGCTTCAGTGGCAGCTTCCTCATCTGCTTCGTTCGTTTCAAAAGACTCGGTATCGGCTTTAGCTGGCTAGCCTTCTCTTCAATCGGCAAAATCCGAGACATACGCAGAGTACGCTTTCACGCGACTAGCGAAATCCACCTTGACTATGTTATCTTATTACGATCCGTCAATACAAATGTAGTACAACAGCTGTATCTTATCTTATAGCCCAGCTTGACTGGTAAGAAAAAACTTATGTTTAAACTTCAATGCGTGGGAAAGTTCCTGTTTTGGATGGATTGGACGGATTCTTATTGACCGTTTGGGACCGGCTTCCCAGAAAGGTAAGAACTAAGGCACTTGCTTCGGAACTGCCGCCAGAACTTATATCCATATACAGCGGACCCCTGTAACAATGCTGCCCACTTCGCATGCGACGCAGGAGAAGGTACGCATATAGACCAAGTTAGTAAGGTATATAAGAAGTTGAACCAGTAGGGGATGGTTCAACCACCAGAGAATAGCAACTACAAAAAAAGTACAATACATATTGTACATTTAATGTTTTTTTTTCCAATAAACCCATGAGTCACTTCACTAGCATAGTTGAGTAGAATTACTAAACAGAAAGAAGAAGAACTGCAACCTCTTCAACACCTTCAATCGGAACCCTCAACTATTGACTTCACTGGGGATAGAAGACTTCATATTTCATTTTAAGTACTATCAGCTATCCCCCTCCCCATCTATGACTTTCACCTCCCCTCCTGTACTCCTTGATTTCCCACCGAAGATTAACCTTCTCCATCCCTATTCCTGTAAGCGCTCTCGTTGGCTCAGTTCCTTGCCTCAAGGTAACTCTATTCTGACTGAGTTGATTCGTCTTAACATTCCCTAGATTGAACTGCAGGAGAGGGTTCGAAGGCAACTCTTTCATTTACAGCCGATACAGCAACTAATGAATTGAATTTACTTTGTGTTTCATTTCCCGCCTCTACTGGTACTAAATCAAGAGTTGAATTTGAATTGCCTGAAGATGGAAAGCTTGAAGCTTTTATTGAATTTCCAGTGATTTCAGCTGTAATTGAGTTTTGAAATGCGAGAATTGCCTTTCTTTTCATCTATTTCTCCTGAATCCGCTCCTGCAACAGAAGAGGTTTTATCCCATCTACTGGAATTGACTCCCCGCTCCTACTAGAGTTGAAACTGTTGACTTTGAATTTCCCGGTGTTGGAATGGATTCCGATTAATAAACGTAAAATCTTAAAAGAAGGATGTCCAAGTCTGTGATGCCAGAGATCGCCTGAAACAGAAGAGGCATAGAGGGCAGAGAAGGGTCCTGTCTTCGGCTGGATAGTTGCTGTATTCGGCTTGATAGGATAGGGATCTCCTTCACATTGGCCTTGAAGCAAGATTTTCCCGGTTCGCAGATCCTTAACCAAACCCAAGGTGTGAAACTTACAAAATGATCTTTCGTAAATTTAGCAACTGAGAGAAAATTTTGATGCATGGTAGGAACATGTAACACTCTCGAAAGAGGAAATGTAGAAGAACCCGAGGATCCGAAGGAGAAACCGTACCAATATTTGCAATGGGAAGGGAATCACCGTTACCAACCATAACTTGATCATTGCCAACATATTCAGATTTCTGAGTCATAGAACGAGCATCACCAGTCATATGATTAGTCGCACCAGTGTCCGGATACCAGTTGGGATCATAGGAGTGAGTAATCCGCATGCCAGCGAAACTGTTGGAGAGATCATCGTCAACAGTTGGGGACCCGTAACGAAAACGACAAGAGACAGCAGAATGGCCAAACTTTCCACAAATTTGGCATTTTGAACACGTCGTCCATCAAAGTCGGATGACAGGGTAGGGCCTAGAAGTCCAGAATTCGAGAAGAAAGATCCACGACCTCCTCGTCCAAAGTCACCACGAATAGCACGACCACCACGGAAGGAGTCCCCACGACCACGGGTAGTTACAAAGGCAGTAGGGTGGGAAGAATTGGAAGAAGGAATTATTGTTGTGAGTTGTGACTCAAAGGAAAGAAAAGAAATCGAGCGAAGATCGGGAAAAGAAGGTAAGGGAGGGATATTAAAGATAGCAGTGACTAGCATAATCTGGACCAAGACCACGAAGAACGGAGGCGCCGAAGGTGCATTTGAGACTTGTTCTAGGTGTACTACAACTGACATGACTACACCGCCACCATCATCTTCTGCCACCGGGTCACGTTATCATATGATTACTCGGTCAAGGGATGGCACCAGGAAACCGAAGGTCTTCTCCGCCACTCACTACCCTGTTCCGGCATGCTTTCTTGCTTTCAGTCTGATGCTTCTTTGACCTGCTTCTCTCAGGCTTCGAAGGTAGCAGAATGGCGCGCATCCATGCAAGATGAGTTCAATGCTCTACTTCGGGCATTATTGTTCTTCTCCTTTATGTCGACGACATACTCATTACTGGAAGCGATGTAGCTGGTATCCGCTCGCTTATTAATTCTCTGTCGCGATGCTTTGAGATGAAGGTCACCGATGGCTAAGATCCCTTCCTCACTCTAACTTTAGGAAGCTCACTTCTACCTTTTCTTGTGCGTTCAGGGAGAAAGAAAAACTTGAAATCTAAATGTATAGAATACTCTCGATTGATTGGTTGTAATGTTCACGAGGTTTATATAAAAAAATGTTCAGTGAGATGACCTTTCTACTGACTGAATCGCTTGAATTAGCTGAAGGAAACGAGGCTTCTGGCTCGGCGGGTCTCACTGGAGAGGAGAGTTTTGACTGCGAGGGAGGCTGGGGCGCGTCTGATGGTATCGTATATAAGATCACGGTTACATTTAGGAGTGATCTTTCCCTGAAACTAAAAATTTTTTAATATAAGAAAGAAAGTAGCCTAGTTCGGATGAAAGGTATGCTACAAGGCTATCCGAGTTCACAGGTGTCGTTGTTTATCCCCTTATTCATTAAGATGGGGTTGGTGTTCAGTGTACCGCACCTTCCTTTTTTTTGGTATTAGCTTAGCAGTAAGAAGGGATTGGCCGCATGCAGTTTCCGAATTAGCACTCGCGGATTCAAAGCCCTCCTTTCGAAGCCTTGATGTACCGGAAGTTCGAATGGCTTAATCTACCCCCTGACTTGATTCATAGGATCTTTCCGGGTAAGACTAGAAAGTCTCCTTCCCTGTTCATACAAATAAAAAGTATGTCAGTTCCGGTAAGAAATTTCTAGATTCGATAGCAGCTCCTTCTCCCCAGGGGAAAGGTGTGCGTCATGAGACTTGTCTATTCCTAATAAAGGATAGAGAAGAGTGACTTAGCTACCAGAGCAGAAGAGAAGGCCAGAAGGAATCCCTTACTTACCCCTAGGAAAGATCTCTGTACTTCAAACTCTTGAATTGAACGCAGATGTAGTTGGTCGCCCCTGTCTACTGAACTAGTTTTTCTAGTAATGTGTTCACTCTTCGCTCCTGGGATTGTCAGTTTTTCCTTGCCTTTCTTTGGTTATGATCAAGGGCATTTTAACTTAAAAGGGGATGCCCCGTGGCGTGGAATGGGAATGGTCCCCGGCGTTTAATCTTGGCTCAGAAGAAGGCTAGCCTTATGCTTGACTCGGACTATTTAATGATAAGGCGACGTGATGAAAAGCTACCAGACGAAGTAAAGGAAGAAAATGGATTTACATTTCCCTCTCTCGGACTTACGGGCTTCAGCTCCTTGGCCTGGAGGTTTTACCTATCCTCCCCTCTCCCTGTCGGGAGAGCTTCAGGTAGTCCACCCTTTCCTTCTAGTCCAGCTGGAGTTATAACATGGACCCTCTCTAAAAAAAAAGTGTGAACCTCGGTATTGTATTGCTATTGGTATCGCTCCTGGAAGCCTTTCGAAAAGTAAACTATGCTCTTACCCTAAAAAAAGGAGGGATACCTGGATAAAGGCACTAACGCTTAAAGTCTTAGACTGGTGATCTACTACCACCCTTCACTACGTCCATAACCCCTCGCTCCAACTGAACGGAGTCTACCCTTAGTGCATAAAAAAGCTTGTGCCTTAGTATCAAGGTTGGTTAATATGTAATCGGACTCTTTTCATAGGATCGATCTTCTTTCTTTATCGGAATCTTGTAAAGAAATGAATCGAGCCTGCATCATCTCTTCATCTTTTTCCGCCCTTTCATTTGCAGGAGTTGATGCTAAAGATTCAATTGCACCTTCCGGGATTGAAATGACTTTCTGCTATTGAATTAAGAGTACTTTCAGCTTCACCTTCATTTCCAGAATCCGAAACATCTACTCTTGAATTAAGAGTTCTTTCCGCTACTCTCACTCTGCCACTACATGGTAATTCACACAACTAACTAACATGAACACTGGAACTTTAGCTACCACAGCGAAGGGCAGAGAGTTCCGTGACCCAGTTCTTTGAGCCGAGGTTGCAAAAGAAAAGAATAGGAATCGAGTGAAGAAGAAATGCTCTCTTGCCCGGAAAAGGGATATCAAGATTCACGTGCGAAGGGACGAGCGAAAGGCTTCCTAGTAAGCCTTGGTTCCTGGTATAAGAAATAAAGTAGAGCTAGGCTTCTGTGAGTGAACGAGATGAGGATCGAGGCAGTTCCCCCAGGGTAGGTGCTTTCTTCGCGAGTATGTCTGTTGATGGCGCTGTGTCCTATCTGCTCAAGGAAAGCTGTCCAACTCAATGTGTAACGCATCAGCGGCATTTGCTACATAATCCGCATCTGTTGTCAGAATTGCTACTATAAGGGAGAAAGGAGTTAAAGTCTGCTTAGTATTCTAAGAAAATGAGAAAATTCAACAAGCCCAAATAGGGGACCTAATGCCACCCGCTTCCACTCTTGCACTTTACTTGAAAGCCAATAGTTGAATCCCGAAGAAAAAAGGGTCTGCCTACATGAAAGGGAAGTAGCTAGCATCATTTCCATCTTCAACAGCAAAGTAAACTCTTTATAGTTACTGTTAACAGTCAAAGTTATTAGCCGAGTAGCTGTTTTATTCAATATTAATAGTAGCTGTAACGTGGAAGCAGTTATTAGCCTTACTAATAGCAGTCTAACTATCTAGCCTTGAAGAATCAATCATATGAATATCAACAGATTCATTATACGGCCAACTGAACTAAAGAGAAGATTCTGTTTTCAAGGTCTCATGAGTGATCCACTAAAAACTCCCTTAGGCAGAGATTTCATATGGGAATTCTTGATTATTACATTAATCAAACCGAAATGAATAAAATAGCTGTATAATAGCAGTTCTTGCTGTTCCTACTAGCTGATCAGAGGGAGGAAAGGGCAGAGTGGTTTGATGAATGAACTCTTCCTTGCAGTTGCAGTCCTATTCGCTCGTAGAAATAGAACAGAGAGGGGCTCGGGTTAAACGAAACCGTTGTTAATGCTTGTAGCTTGCGTGTATGAGGGAAAATAAATGCCTGAGGCATTTATTTCTTATGCGGTAAAGACAGAGTCACAGAAGGTATCTGAGGAAGGGAGAGCGACCGAGTCAGTAACCAGTCCGAACAGGCTATCTTCAAAAAACATATCTGTCTAGTCGTCCCAAAAAGCGGTAGCGAAGGGGCTGGTAAGACGAGCGAGAGCAGTAACTACTGTGAGTGATTCAAGGTATCTATTGTATGAAGATAGGGGATTGATTAGATGCGGACGATGATTTGGCTTTTAAAGAAAGATGAGAAGGACGATTTGAGAGCGAATCCGCCAGTAATGACTCTTGTTACTGTTCTCGAATAGGGAAGGAATTGAATCCACAGCTATTGAATCAGCTGTTGGCATATCAGCTCTTGTGCACTCATAAG
>JAXBDA010007686.1:0-16866 GCA_036023075.1 Gaultheria prostrata
TCCCGGTTGCCACGTTGTTGTTGTTGCCGTTGTTATTGATCGTGGTGGAGCTTGGTGAGCCGTTAAGGCCCACGAGGAAAGGGGCGTTGTTGTTGTTGATGACGCCGGTGACGCTGTTGAGTGGGACCCCGCCGTTGATGGGGAAGACTTGGGAGTTGGGTTTGGAGAAAGGGAGGTTGTTGACATCAGAGTTGGCCACGATACCAGTGACTACCCTACCTGACGGGTGGGTCCCGCCTAGTATGTCGTGCATGAAGAAGGACAATGGAGCATTTGTTGGCACCGTGGTGGTGGCGGACACCGGGACGGCTGGTCCAGTTGTTGATGTGGTGCTTGGAGGAGTTGTTGTTGTTGCTACTGGTGCTGCATCAGGTGGTGTCACGGTATTGGCCACTCCTGCTTCGGGCGTTGTCGTGGCTACAGGGGCGACCACTGGGACAGGTCCACTTGGGAGAGTAGTGGCGGGCCCGGCCACTGGTGTCACGTCGGTTGTAGGCTGGCCCCCAGTAGTAGTGGCCGGGACCTGATCACTTGGTAATGTGGTGGTCGGGTCCGCCACAGGCGCCACAACAGGGACATCGTCGGGCGTGTCCCCTGGGATCGGGGTTTCCAGGTCCGTTTCATCGAGTATCCGAGCTGAGTTGGCACATCCGAGGCTGAGGGCAAGCAACAAGAGACAGAAGGTGAACTTCATTGTTTTGGAGGAGATTGCAACTGACTTGGACATTTTAGTACTTGGATAGAAGAATAGGTCAGATATGAGAGGGTTTGCTTATTGTTTTGGTGAACAGAGGGAGTAAAAATGGGTATTTATAGGTTTGAGTAGACCCTCATAAGGGGTGGATTTGGTTCTATTTTATGCCCATAAAAAACTGTAAATGGAGCTGATGAGATGGAGTAGGTATTACCCTTATTTTGCAGGGCATGTTTAATATTAATGACAAAGGGTACGTTCTATGTGGTTCTGTTATGTTGGATTGGTTGGAAATCACAAATTTTATCCTCCTTTAGACATTTTTGGGTTTGACAGCAGCAGTCATCTGTCAATTAGCTAGAATATATGGTGATGATACATTGGTAGCTTTCTTGTGTCATAGACTGGTAGATAAGCATTGAAAATTCCTAATACAAAATCACTTGGAATTTTTGTGCTCTAGTTTAATTCGAGTAATCAAAGTTCGCGATTTTCATGTTATCTCGTGTTTCAATCCGTGTTGATTTTCTTACACGAATCCATGCACATTTAGCATCCGTAGATATGTTACATTTAGATGAGAGTATAACTAAAGCTGTGTTTAGAGATCCTGAAATAAAACACATCCAGGCTAATGTAAGTTGGTGTCTGGTTCTAACTGTACTTTTTTTTTTTTTGGATAAATTCCTTACTGTACTTATTTAGTGTTGAATTTGTTTTTTCTCACACCTTATATTACGTATTCTTACATTTATAAAAAAAAAAAAAAAAAGGCTTCACTGGTGTTGAAGTTAATTTCAAAATAATGCCGATTATTGGCAAAGAAATTTGAGCTGTACTATATCAAAAGTTGTATTGTACAGATTTTGACACGAGCAAACTCTTTCGTTTAGTGTAAAAGGAGAAGTTTTCAGTACCTACTGGGTACCACGTGGTACCCAGTCGGCCGATCTCGGCCGTCCATTTTGACTTTGGGTGGTTCGAATTTGGAGAGAGAAAAAGAAGAGAGTGTAAAGAGAGAGAGCGTTTTAATCTCGACCGTCCATTACACTTTTGGACGGCTCGGATGCAACGTTTGGGTACCACGTAGGCTCGGCCACGTGGTACCCGGTAGGTAAGACATACTAGCTAAAGTTATTTTTCTGACTACATGCAGTGTTTAAAAGCAAAAGAATAGTAATGTCGTTGCATCAATTTAGTGCTATTTTGACACAATCTCGAAGAATGATCACTCACTGGGGCGAGTTGCTTCGAGGGGATTCAGATCGTATGCAACTATGATCAGAACTCCAAATTATTGAATTAAATTAAGGGGAATGATTTTTACACTCCCCTTTTAGCCATTCACACTCCTTTTTTGTCTTTTTCTCATGTGAAATTACTATATTACCCTTACATCTTGAGTCATTTTTTCATGTGAAGGGCAATGTAGTAATTTCACATGAGAAAAAGACAAAAAGGGAGTGTGAATGGCTAAAAGGGGAGTGTGAAAATCATTTTCCTAAATTAAATGCTTTAATAATGTGGGAGAAATGGAAACTTGGCCGTTGGCACCGAGGACATTGCCAACAACTGAAAATAGATGAACTTAAATTTTATCCTAAAAATTATGCCAAATTATGATAATAGTAGGACCCAAATGAAGACAGCTGACGTCTTCCTTATACTCTCATGCATTAGAGCAGAGTTTTGAGTCCCCATTTTCCCTCCTTATCTAACACCTAATAATACCAATCCGCTGATCGTTCGCTAAGATAAAAAAAAGTTGATAACAGGACAAATGAATATAGGATTAGTATAATAAAAAAGTTTAGGAAAACATATTTAAGATACAAAATGTATTTGGAGCATTTGAATTGAAATCGGAGATCCTATAGCGTGGCCCCTGTATTGCACTTTGTAGTGTGGCATCCGAAACATTTAAAACTGTTTTAAACGGTCCTGATTACAAACAAACCCTTATCGCTAAGAGTTAAACTCTTACCGCTAAAAGAACATTTGCAATCTGAATCTTTCAATTACGGAAATGTACAGTCCGGATGTGCACTACAAAAAACGGTCTCTACCGATTGACAAAAAATAAAATAAAAATAAAAACCTAATAAACGGTCCATATATTTACTTCAACACTACTTCTCTCTTCCCTCGCTCGCTCGCAGCGACTTTTGTTGGATCTACACTCATTTCCTTCACCGCATGTCCGCATGGATTCTAGGGTTTAAAAGGGTTTTAACGTCACCTCCATCGCTCTATTCTAAATTAGGGTTTTGACTTCCCACTTCTCACTCTCACAAACCCTAGACCTTCCAAACCTCTCTCCTCAGTTTTCCATTTCTAGGGTTTTTTTTTTGGCACCATGTACCTCTACAACCTCACTCTCCACCAGTCCACCGGCATAATCTGCGCCATCAACGGCAACTTCTCCGGCGGCAAAACGCAGGAGATCGCCGTCGCACGTGGCAAAGTCCTCGACCTCCTCCGCCCAGACGACAACGGTAAGATCCAAACCCTACTCTCCGTTGATATCTTCGGCTGCATCCGTTCTATCTCTCAGTTTCGTTTAACCGGTGCCCAAAAAGACTACATCGTGGTCGGGTCCGACTCGGGTCGGATTGTAATCCTCGAATACAACAAAGAAAAAAATGTGTTCGATAAAATCCACCAGGAAACCTTCGGGAAATCGGGCTGTCGCCGGATTGTCCCGGGCCAGTACCTGGCCGTTGACCCGAAGGGTAGGGCTGTTATGATTGGTGCTTGTGAGAAGCAGAAACTAGTTTATGTATTGAATAGGGATACGGCGGCTAGGTTAACTATTTCGTCCCCGTTAGAGGCGCATAAATCGCATACGATTACGTATAATATATGTGGAGTGGATTGTGGGTTTGATAACCCTGTGTTTGCGGCAATTGAGTTGGATTACTCGGAGGCGGATCAGGATTCGACTGGGCTAGCTGCGAATGAGGCCCAGAAGGTTCTGACTTTTTATGAGCTTGATTTGGGGTTGAATCATGTTTCTAGGAAATGGTCTGAACAGGTTGATAATGGTGCTAATATGCTTGTTAATGTTCCGGGTGGTGGTGATGGACCTAGTGGTGTGCTTGTGTGCGCGGAGAATTTGGTTATATATAAGAACCAGGGTCACCCGGATGTGCGTGCTGTCATTCCTAGGAGAGGGGATTTACCAGCTGAACGTGGCGTCCTTGTTGTTTCTGCTGCTATGCACAAGCAAAAGTCTATGTTCTTCTTTCTTTTGCAAACGGAGTATGGGGATATTTTCAAGGTTACTTTGGATCACGATAATGACCGTGTGAAGGAGTTAAAGATTAAGTATTTCGATACGATACCCGTGACATCTTCCTTGTGCGTATTGAAATCGGGGTTTCTTTTTGCTGCTTCAGAGTTTGGGAATCATGCTTTGTATCAGTTTCAGGCAATAGGGGATGAGCCTGATGTAGAGTCTTCATCGGCTACTTTGATGGAAACAGAAGACGGTTACCAGCCTGTATTTTTCCAGCCTAGAAGACTTAAGAACCTTGTTAGGATCGACCAAGTCGAGAGCTTGATGCCAATAATGGACATGAAAGTCGCAAACCTTTTTGACGAAGAAACCCCTCAACTGTTCTCCCTTTGCGGGAGGGGTCCGCGTTCATCTCTAAGGATTTTAAGGCCTGGTTTGGCTATAAGTGAAATGGCTGTGTCACAGCTTCCTGGTGTCCCAAGTGCTGTCTGGACAGTGAAGAAGAACGTAAACGATGAGTTTGATGCTTACATTGTCGTTTCGTTTGCAAATGCAACTCTTGTACTTTCTATTGGTGAGACAGTCGAAGAAGTTAGTGATAGTGGGTTCCTTGATACGACCCCGTCGCTGTCTGTCTCTTTGATAGGCGATGATTCTTTAATGCAAGTTCATCCAAGTGGTATTAGGCATATTAGGGAAGATGGACGTATAAACGAGTGGAGAACTCCTGGAAAGAGGACAATTGTTAAGGTTGGCTCTAATAGACTTCAAGTGGTTATTGCACTGAGTGGCGGGGAGCTGATATATTTTGAGGTAGATATGACTGGTCAGTTGATGGAGGTTGAAAAACACGAAATGTCTGGGGATGTTGCTTGTTTGGACATTGCTCCTGTTCCAGAAGGACGACAAAGGTCGCGTTTCCTAGCCGTTGGATCATATGACAACTGCATCCGTATCTTATCTCTGGATCCTGATGACTGTATGCAAGTCTTAAGTCTACAAAGTGTCTCCTCCCCTCCTGAATCTCTTCTCTTTCTTGAAGTCCAGGCTTCTGTTGGTGGGGAAGATGGTGCAGATCACCCTGCTAGTCTTTTTCTCAACGCTGGTTTACAAAATGGGGTTTTGTTCAGAACAGTGGTGGATATGGTAACAGGTCAGCTTTCGGATGCCCGTTCCCGATTCTTAGGACTCAGAGCCCCAAAGTTATTTTCTGTGGCTGTCAGAGGGCGGCGTGCTATGCTTTGCTTGTCAAGTAGACCATGGCTTGGTTACATACACCAGGGTCACTTCCTTCTAACACCTCTTTCGTATGAGACTCTTGAATATGCAGCCTCTTTCTCATCCGATCAGTGCGCGGAAGGTGTTGTCTCTGTTGCTGGGGATGCATTGAGGGTTTTTACTATTGAGAGATTGGGGGAAACGTTCAATGAAACCGCGATACCATTAAGGTACACGCCAAGGAAGTTTGTGCTTCAACCAAAGAGGAAACTTTTGGTTATTATTGAGAGTGATCAAGGGGCATTTACGGCAGAACAGCGGGAAGCTATTAAAAAGGAGTGCTTTGAGGATGCCGGAATGGGGGAAAATGGCAAGGTGGAAAACATGGAGAATGGTGGCGATGATGAGGATAAGGAGGATCCCTTCTCTGATGAGCAATACGGTTACCCTAAGGCAGAGTCAGAGAAGTGGGTATCTTGTATAAGGGTTCTTGACCCAAGGACGGCAAACACTACCTGTTTGCTGGAGCTTCAGGATAATGAGGCTGCTTTCAGCATTTGCATGGTGAATTTTCATGATAAGGAGTATGGAACCCTTTTGGCTGTGGGTACGGCTAAGGGGTTGCAGTTTTGGCCCAAGAGATCTATCGTAGCCGGTTATATCCATATATACAGGTTTGTGGAAGAGGGGAGATCCCTTGAGCTTTTGCACAAGACGCAAGTGGATGGTGTTCCTATTGCTTTGTGCCAGTTCCAGGGAAGATTACTGGCTGGAATAGGATCTGTGCTCAGACTGTACGATTTGGGGAAACGGAGGTTGCTTAGAAAGTGTGAGAATAAGATGTTTCCCAACACAATCAACTCTATTCATACCTATCGTGATCGTATTTATGTAGGTGACATTCAGGAGGTATGTTCTCTGGTGCTTAATTGGCTTTTTGGCCCTAACACATGCTTTTCTACCATAAATTTGTGGACCAACTGTAAATTATTTGTTTCTGCCAAATATTTTCTTCTTTAGTAATTATTGAAAATCGTGATCAGCTCCATTCATACCTATCGTAATCGTATATATTGACTCGGTTGTAATTGTTGTTATTCTATCTAAAGATTTGGGCCAAAACTCCCTTTGATATTTAGGTAATTCAACTATTAGGCGTATAACGCTATCCAACTATCAGGCATGAAGTAGAGTTTTTTTTTTTTTTTGGCTCCTTTGATTTCTGCAGTCTGCACTGATTATTCATGCTTCTGTTTCTTTTCTCTGTGCAGTCATTCCACTATTGCAAATATAGACGTGATGAAAATCAGTTATACATATTTGCCGATGATTCTGTGCCAAGATGGCTTACTGCATCATACCACATAGACTTTGACACCATGGCTGGTGCGGACAAGTTTGGGAATATCTACTTCGTGCGTTTACCACAGGATGTGTCAGATGAGATTGAAGAAGATCCAACTGGTGGGAAAATAAAGTGGGAGCAGGGGAAGCTGAATGGAGCTCCGAACAAGGTAGAGGAAATAGTGCAGTTTCATGTCGGTGATGTGGTCACGTGCTTGCAAAAGGCATCTCTAATTCCAAGTGGTGGAGAGTGCCTCATTTATGGGACTGTGATGGGAAGTTTGGGTGCATTGCTTGCGTTCACTTCTCGGGATGAAGTTGACTTCTTTTCTCATTTGGAGATGCATATGAGGCAGGAACACCCTCCTTTGTGTGGAAGAGATCATATGGCCTATCGATCTGCTTATTTTCCTGTTAAGGTAAATCTTTTGCGTCTTATGTGCCTCTTTCCCGCCTAAATTTCACCGCTATTTTGCATAGCATCAGTTCCATTCGAAGGACTGTAAGATGTTACATGTGAATCAGATCTGGCCCAGGGGTAAGCCCAACAAGCCTCCGGGCTTGGGCAACCTCCCAGGCTAGGGCAACCAAAAAAAAAATCTGAGAAACCGAGTGATTAGGGATCAACTCCCAGGCTTCCTCAGTTTTTCCTCCCTTCTATTTTTTATATTTATGGCACTCTTTTTTTCCTCCCCAATCCACAATTTTATGAAAACCACACTACTCATTTACTTTGTTAGAAATTTGCATTAACAAACCCAACAAATAATTTAAAAGTGATACTTTCTTACATTGGATTTAAAAAAAATCCCAATGGTGGAAAATTTTAAAAATGAGCGAGCAAACACGGTTTATTATATATATTTTTCACACAAACCATAACTAAAATATGACGCAAATTTTCTTATTTTCTTTAAAACAAACTCTTACAGCCACATCTTGATTTTTTTGAATCAGATCGTGCTCATCAAAAAGTACTATAATCGGTGTTACATTTTGGTTGTAATTTTTTTGATGTTTCAAGCTATAAGTATAATGTTTACCTTGATTTTTTTTTTCCTGACTTGTTTGTCATTTTAATTTTTTGAATTAATGGCAAGTCGGCAACCAAAATTGGAGTCGGGCTCGGGCAACCCAAATGCCAGGGCTGGCTCTGCATGTAATCCATCTTTTAATTGTTATGATTCTCTTGAACGCTCAACTATTCGTTGGGGATAGCTTCAGAAGTGTTATACCATTTACTGTTTCCCTTCTTTTGGGGGTTTCAATCCCTTGACTATTGTAGCCATTGGCGCTATGATTATACACAGATGGTAGATTGATGGTTTCTCGGGGTTGGTGTCCACAGTGTTACTCAACTTTTTGAAGGGAAATATATTTCTTCAAATGTGACTGGTTTCGAAAGTTGAAACAGACTTTACTTGCTCCTCTGCCTGCTCTTGAAATAGATTTATTTCTCAACTTGTTTTGGTATTTTTTCCCCCTCTTTTGGGAATAGAAATATATTGTGGAAAGTTGTGTCTTCGTTTCTATGAAAATAAAGAGTGAAATGTTGTGGAAAACGAAGTGGAATGAATGATTGCATTTCTGTTGACTGATTATGCACCTGTGAGGTGCATTAGCCAAACTTGGGATAATTGACTGTCTTCATGGCCATTGCCAGGACATAGTTCACGACATTTACATGGCATAAGAGAGAGTTGTCAAATTGGTAGGGCAATATAGTTTATGGTTGTTTAATGTAATCATGCATGAAGTTGGTTGCATCAATAGTTCTTGTATGCTTGCATGATCTGTTGCATGACTTGGGAGGATGGAGCTGATAATTTCTCAATATTTCTTTAAATTTTGTTATGCCTGAACTCCGATGTCCATTTTTCATTTAGCACCTATTTTAGCTCGTCTGTAGTAAGTCTGATTCGTTTTGGACTTGTTTCCATCATTCGTACAATGATCAAGCTTTGTTCGAAAAAATGTTACAGACTTGGAGTCATGCACTCTAGTTGACATGGTAACATGTGCATATGAAATATTTTTTGGGGAAAAGCAGAATATGATGAAAGTTGTCTACTTGTGTGTCGCTTGAAATGACCTCGAACTGGTGGGATAATTTTGTAGGATGTGATTGATGGAGATTTGTGTGAGCAGTTTCCGACATTGCCTATGGATTTGCAACGGAAAATAGCTGATGAATTGGATAGAACTCCAGGAGAGATTCTGAAGAAACTTGAAGAGGTTCGAAATAAGATCATTTGAGGAGGATTAAACTGCAGGTATGGCAAGTCTTACAGGCATATGAATGTTGTTGGTGGTGGTGTACCGTCTATGTGTTTTATATGCATCTTTTATCCAAGTATATACATAAAGGTTATTATGACATCCACCGTAGAGTAATTTTGTGCCATTTAGTGGCAGACGAGGCCAAATCAGCTTATTTGTAAATCTGTAAAGATAAAAGCCAAACCAAAAAATCAACTCTAAGCAACACTCCGCTATGAGCAGCACTCATAGATGATGCCAACTATGCTTTCGTTTTTACCAAACAGATTATACTTCCTCCATCAGATTGCTTTGTCGACTGTTTGTGCATTTTGAAAATCAATGAGAGCCTGCAACTTATTCTTTTGCGCTTTCTTATTTAGTAAGTTAGGATTTCAACCTCCCTCAAGATCATGGATGAGCAAATTCGGAAAGTTAAGATAAGGTGCATATTATAAGTTGGAATTCCAGTGAAGGACCAACAATATGAGATATATGGGGTATCAATTACTTTCATTGTTTGGTTGACAATCTGCCTTACACTGTAGAAATCAATGAACATTCTTTATTGTACCAATGCATGTTTTTTAAACAATAGTGTTGTGGACTCTTCAGTAATTGAGTATGCGCATTTGCATAGGTACACTTCCCAGCATATGTGAATTGCGGGATCAGCTTGTAGTTAGAGTTGCAAGGTGATGGATCGTTGAGGTTGCTCATGGCAAGAATGTCTCATCTGCTTCAACAAGACGTGGATGGAGCATATTAAGAGACCGGAAGTGAAACTTGCATTGCCTAAAGAACTGTTCTCATTTCTTCGGATCTTTTGTTGTTGTACCTAGGTAGTGACAGATTTTTCAGTCTATGATTGTGATTTTGGTTTTCTTGCTCTCTTAGAGTAGTTTGCAATGACTGAAGATTGCTTCATAATCTCTTTCTTGATAAATATCAGAGTTCAGGTGAAACATGACCAGCCATTTTCATATATGCATGGTTCAAACTTCAAAGCGTAATATCTACGTCCATACACGTACATCTCTATCTGCTATCTGTGGACAAGTACATCCAGGAAAATTCCTGTGTAACAAGCGGTCATGATCCTGTGATCTGGGTTTATTAAAATGGTTCACAATTTAGATAGGGTTGAGAGGTTTCATGGACAAGTACATCCAGGAAAATTCCTGTGTAACAAGCGGTCATGATCCTGTGATCTGGGTTTATTAAAATGGTTCACAATTTAGATAGGGTTGAGAGGTTTCATCGACGGGCTGCAAATCACGATATGTGGTCATAGTTATATAGTATTGCAATCTAACTCATGATATCTCTGTTTTGAGAGAATTTCTGATGATCAACTGTTTACTGATGGGCTACTATTGAAGCATGCGTTGCATTTAGAATTCCCCAAGCTCTATTTGCATGTTCTGTGATTGTTTTCAGTTGAGATTTTGATACTTCTGGAAGGCTTATTTGAAACTATGTACCAAGGGCTGGTATTACATTTAACCAATGGCGAAATAGCATTTAGCTGGATGCATATTTTGCCATTTAGGTTTCTGCTTTGGTTTTCTTCTTTTGCAATAAAGAATAAACTGGTAAATCACAGAATTGTTGGTTGGGTACACGGTACAGACAACATCGGAGAGCCAATAAGACTCCAAACCAGGACCTTATATCCAGTAAAGGAGCAGTGGAATCCTCTCCAACTTGCAATTAAACCATCTCAACTTTCATTCGCTTGAACTGCCTTTGAGCAAGTTATCATTTTCGAGCTTTTGCTCATTCTCCAACTTTGAATTCCTCATGGCAACTCTGTCATCCAACCAGGCAACAATGTCTGAAAACACAGCGTCAATGTTCTCCGGCAACTCGCCATAAGTGAGGGCATGCCACATCCCTTCATACAACTTGAATGTCTTGTCTGTGCTGCAAGCTGACTCATACAGAAGTTTGCTCACAGACGGATCAGTCACTTTGTCTTCTCCGCCGTGGACTACTAGAAAAGGCAATGAAACCTGAAAAATCAAGACAACGCAATTACATTATGATGGTCACATTTGTGCTACACATTCTGAGTATCACATGCCTTTTTGACATGTAAAATGAATGTATTGTAAATGTAAGATGACAAAAATACCCTTCTCGTGATAGGCCTTTTTGGCTCTTTTGTCCGGTCAACTTAATGCGTGCAATACCCACTCAATGAATTAAAAATGGATCCATCTTTACACCCAACTCTAAATTGAATGGATTATAAAAGTGATTATGTGTTTTACAAGTACTTAACATCTTAAAATGGTTGTTTGTATGGATTATAAAAGTGATTATGTGTTTTACAAGTACTTAACATCTTAAAATGGTTGTTTGTATAAGGTTCCAAAGCTAGCTTTATGAAGTTAGCTAACGTGTGAAGAAACCCCATAATGTAACTTCAAATTGATTGGACAACAGAAAGGATTTGATACAACAACTAGTACTAAAAGAAACATCATACCTTAAAAAAATAAAGAGGTCTGGTACAGTACCAGAGAAGAATCCCATAAAATGACTCATACACTGAACAGTGTACCGGGTGGATTTCACCCGTTGGATGTATTTTATGGGATTCTTTTCTGGTACCAAACATTTTCCCATGAATAAATTGATAACAAATGGCTTAAGCTTTGCTATTAGCTTTAAACAAATAGTTGTAAACAAATGGGGTAAGCTCTGCTATTAACTTCAAAGTTGTATTTGGTTTATTAAACAAGTTGTGACAAGAGTTACTCATTTTGGTAATCTCTTGGGGCTTGGTCGTAACTTTCAAGACCCCAATATTTATTGACGTGCGCGCAAGCTGATCCGGATATCCGTTTATAAAAAAAAATGGTTTTTCATCTTGGCGATGTTATGATATTTTTTGGATATGGCTACGAGTTTTTATGGTATCAGTGGTAATCTATTGGTGACCGGTTCAACAGGTTTGCTAGAACTGTAATCATGCATATTATATACCAAAATCATACGTAACAAGAACCATAATTATACGTAATAAGGCCATGTTATGATATTTTTTGGATTTGGCTACGAGTTTTTATGGTATCAACGGTAATCTATTGGTGACCGGTTCAATAGGTTATCTAGAACTATAAACATGCATAATATATACCAAAATCATGCGTAACAAGAACCATAATTATACGTAACAAGAACAAAGGGTACACATTTTTTACGGTGTGTACCATAAGAGTTTCCAATAAAATTAGAAAGTTGAAAATGGTGTAAACGAACCTCTTGAAGTCTTTTCTCGAGATCTAAGCTGACAATCAGGAGTTGATTGGCGGTTTGCAATCGGGGTCGGCCTTTGTAGCAGTATGGATTTGACCGAATCTGTCATCATATTTTTATGGGGGCAAGATATCAATATATTGATATATGCAATCATCTATTCTCTACCCTGTTTTATTTGTAAAAACCAAATCAAATTTTTAAAATCCGATACGTACAGAAATTGATTTGTTCTTCAACTGAATTATAAATTGACTTATTGCACTTTACGAGATGTCGAGACAGGTCATTCTCTCAAATATATTAACTCAAAAAGCCAACTTAAATAAGTTTCTGGAACGATACTAAGAAAAGTTAATTTTCGTTTTTTAACTCCTTGGAGAGTGTTCAATTTGTAATATAAAAAAACTATGATTTTTCAAAACAAGCTCTAAAAACCTCTTGGCTATTAAAAACCTCTTGGCTATGAGAAGCACGAAATCCGCAGTTCCCTCTTTATTATTGTCCGGATTCCTCTATACGCTCTCTGATATTAGATGAGATTGTTTTTTATGGTACCTACACTTTTTACCCCAATGTAAAAAGGAGGATTTTAATGAGGGTGAAAAAAATCATTCTTGAACGAGGAGGGTATGTAAAGGATTCCGTGACTCTTTGTCATTATCGAAAATACTACCCCATACTTTTCCTTAAGAAAATGCAGAAAAAGAATAGTAAAAGCAACCAAAATGGAACATTATGTACCTCTTTTCTAACTTCAGGGTCTCTGAAAGCAACATCAATAACATCGGGCGCCGGAATAATTTTCCAGGTTGGAATGATATGGCTTAGCATTTGCAGTACACTAATCATTACTGGATTTGGCTTCATATTAGCGGCTATCTGTAAACAAATCAAAAAAGATTATTCATATTACCAAAAAAAAAAAAAAAACACGTTCTTAAATCTTACTCCCTCCGTCCCTTTTTAAATGATTCACTTGGGAAACGTGTATTTTTATGGAAGTTAAAAAAGACACCTCCGTAAAATATTTTTAATTTTTTTTTGCACCAAATTAATGTACTCAATGAGCACTTTAATTTGATATAAAAAAATTTAAAAATCATATAGAGAAATCTGTTTTATAGGGGTTTGAAATTGCACGTATTCCCGTATGGATCATTTTAAAAAGGGACAGAGGGAGTAGTAATTACCAAAGGGCAGTTGGCCCAGCGGTATGTAGCCTCTTCTACAGGGGTGAGGTTGTGGGTTCGACTTCCATGGATGGGATGTCAATTATTATGGTTTGCTAACATTTAACTTCTAATACTAACATTCTCCTAAACTATGGCAAAAAAAAAAAAATCTTAGTGATTTACAGAGTGAATGAGATTTTTTTGACCCCATGGTTGTGCTAACAATGTCTCTAGCCAGTAGGCAGCGATGGGGTGTTTGGCCCCTACACTTCTCCCAATTTTTTTTCCTATTTATAGTATTTTTTTGTAAAATTAATGAAAAGTGGTCCCCGAAACTAAGTGAAATTTGCAATCATACGTTTGGTACTATCTCTAGCTAGGAACGAGTTATAGCTAGTGTTAATTCTTTTTTTTTTTTGCCACTCGATATACATCAATTGGAGTTAGCGTGAGTGTTAGTGAGTTAGTCCGGAGGAGGTCTAGAAGCTATTCATAGCCCTAAACCCCAATCACCTTTGCAGAGGCTCGAACCCTGGTCTCAATTGTGACATGTGGGAGAACCAGAAAATAACCGCTGGGCCACAAACCCTTCGTTATAGCTAGTGTTAATTCACACAAAAAAAAAAGTTTGGTCTAATTTAACTGCTCCTCAATAAAAGTAATCGTGAAAATAACTAAGAATAACCCACTAGTTTAATAAAATATACAGTCTACAAAAACTAAGTTGTAATTCATCAAACTCACCAAAAAATCGAATCTAACTCATAAAGAATGGCAATATGAAGTGTCCGGTAACTCCAAGGGGTTGACCTAGTAGTCAAGGCCTGAGAATTAGAGATTTGCTAGCTCCTTAAGATCTTAGATTCGAAACTTTGAAACCTTGTTCGTTTAGGGTTTTAAGACTAGTTTTCTTCACTATTCCCTAATCACTACTTACTTTTCTTTTCAATCATTACCCTTATTTTTAATTATTATTCTCATTTATCTCTCTATCTCTTTTCAATCATTATCCTCTATTTCTAATTATTATCTCATTTATCTCTCCAATCATTACTCAAAAATCAAACCAAAAAACTCAAACCAAACACAACCCTGAAGTGCTGTCAACATACTCTTTTGGAGGCAATTCATACGGAGCTTTACTCCGGCTTTAAATGGGCACCTCGTAAGTAGGCAAGAGGATTGGACCCCAAAATCAATCTAGGTTAAGCAAGCTCGAACTCGAGTTGTTAAAAAAATCTGTGCAGTGGCCAGCGGTGGTGGCCCTGTAACATAGTTGGAAGTCATGATCCAACTTGTGGGAGTTTAAAAAATTGCCGTAATTAGAGAAATATAGATCCAACCTAAAGCTAAGTGCTATTCGGAATCTTTACTTTTTTAATGGGCCAGCATGTACTAGGAAAGTTCAAATCTGGCCTAATCAACCACCTAAAATTAGCTACCCAATCTCAATGTGCTTTCCATTAAACCAGACAAATCATTTAAAAATTGGTCAAATGTGTTGTGCATGGTCGATCGGGAAAAAATAAACTAAAATATATTTTGTGTGTGCGTACGCTCATATAACTTTTTTTTTTTGCGGGTGCGTACGCTCATGTAACTTTTTTTATATGATTCACAAGGACCAGAGTATCCGAAGGAGAGAGAGAGCGCGCGCGCTACCTTACACATCGGTGCAACCAAAACAGCACCATCCCATAAAGTTGGCTTCTTCCTGTGCAAGAGAAGAGCCACTGCACCTCCCATGGATTCTCCCAATAAAATTTTCAACTTTTTCTTGTTTTCCTTCTTTTCTGCTCAACAAATTGGATTAAATTAAAACTTTAACTCACATGTGCGTATGTTCCTATAAATGGATTTATGCTTAACAAAAAATAAAAAATAAAGCAAATTTAAATTCATAATTAGTCTCTAATTAACATTTTGGACACTTGGTCGTTTTTGCTAGGCCGGGAATATAGCAATGTCAACCATGTCATGCTGCTTACTGCTTAGGCCTGTTTTGGGCTCTCTCAACAGGTTTTTCTTTGACCTTTTAGTCAACATATATTTATTTTTCTGGTTCGTCTTGAATTAAAAAATACTCCCTCCGTCCCATTTTCATAGTCCAGTATTCCTTTTTGGGACGTCCCAAAATGTTAGTCCACTTTCCAAAATAAGCAATAGAAAGTTAATAAAGTTACATTATTACCCTTTTGTTTGAATTAAAGTACTACTACTTCATCAATCAAATCACCTTTTGAAAGGGCATAAGTGGAAAATTGAACACTTTTTGGTGTAATCATTGTGTCCCCTTATAAAGTTGGAATCCCCAAGTGGGACTATGAAAATGGGACGGAGGGAGTATCTACTTAGAAAAACCAAAGCAAAGATACTAAAAAAAAAAAGAAGGGCGACTTTTTTTGCCCCTTTCCAAATTTTTATCGTCTTTTGAAAAAATTTCCTTAAGAAACGGATCACTCCTAGTAACCATGTCGAACAGTTGCTGAAACTTTCTCACAAAAATATGAATGTTATATCAACTCTTTGAGTCTCTTTCATTATGACAATAAATCATA
The DNA here is from genome assembly GCA_036023075.1 of Gaultheria prostrata. Classification (NCBI taxonomy): domain Eukaryota; kingdom Viridiplantae; phylum Streptophyta; class Magnoliopsida; order Ericales; family Ericaceae; genus Gaultheria; species Gaultheria prostrata. Next base: position 15,754 of record JAXBDA010007686.1, read on the forward strand.
CAAGTGTGGATTCCAACAAAAAAAATAAAATTATCGGTAAAAGTCTTCCTACATTGTGAGAAAATTGTTAAACTGTTCAGAACAATTAATCGAGAGCATTTATTTATTTTAGTTAAATATTGCCCCTTCTTTTTTTGTACTTCATCGGTTTAGTTGGATGAACCAAAAAAATTACTAAAAAAATGAGAAGTCACTTTAAATGAAAAGTATTGGCCAACAGATTACATCAAATTAAATAGCTAAGGTTTTTTGTCATTAAAATACCATGGAGAGAGAGAGAGAGAGAGAGAGAGAGAGAGTCAAACTAACCACAAATGCTTGTATAATGAAGAGAGCAATCTGTGACAAGATCATCAAAGCGAGGAATATAACCAGAAAGCCCTGATGATCTTCCATGCCCTTCAAATTCCATCCCATATACCCCAAATCCTTGTTTTGCCAGCCGAACTCCCGTCCCTGTTTCAAATCACCCAGCCTTAATCAACTAGTTCGATGTCATATCTTCAATTTACAGATTAATTTGGCATAGAAATAGCTAATTATAAAATACATGATATTGGACCTTCAACGGTGGTGTTGCACTCAGCAGCATAGCCATGGCACAAAAAGATCAAAGCTTTTGGTTCTTGATTTGCAGGCAGGAATCTGCACGTGAAAAGCTTCATTCCTCTTGAATTCAATATGTATTCCTCTTCAAATCTCACTCCTCCAATTTCACGCGCCTGAAAAAGGAAAAAAAAATTGAAAGATGGAGTTAGAAGACTATACCATGTAAATTGACATGAAAATATGTAAACATTTTGCTCGTATGTATGCATGAAGAGAGAGAGAGAGAGAGAGAGAGAGAGAGAGAGACCATGAAGAGGGCTTTTCAGAAAGAATTATGGATTGTTCCTGTGATATGGTATATTGAAGGGACACTGAGAGAAAAAGTGGGAAAAGCAGCTAAATTTGTAACTGATGAAAGAGAGAAATGGGAGTTTAAGAATCTTAGGAGGGGAAATAGGAGATGGGTTGACAATCTCTCTCTCTCTCTCTCTCTCTCTCTCTCTCTCTCTCTCTCTCTCTCTCTCTCTCTCTCTCTCTCTCTCTCTCTCTCTATATATATATATA
>JAXBDA010007687.1:0-16864 GCA_036023075.1 Gaultheria prostrata
TATACAAACTTAGAAAAAAACTGAAAAAGAAAATAGAAAAAGTGAGAATAAAATTTTTTTGGGCTGATTTGGGTTTAACGTTGAAGGGAGAAGATGAACGATATTTATTTGTTTGATATATGTATTATTACACTTTTCACCCCTTACTTATTAGGTATTGCTTTATTATTCTATTTAGATTTAAAAATTATAATTTTTACCCCATTTCAAGTTTTAAAAATTGCATTTTGACCCATAGAGTGTCCCAAAACGTATCGGTAGCGTGTCGGAGCGTATCGGAACACGTGTCCGAGCTTATCGGAAAATGTATCCTAATTAGAAAAACGTATCCGAGCGTATCGGAAAATAATTAAATATTTGGATACCAATTTTCACGTATCGGGAACGTGTCCGAGCGTATCGGTGTCCGATATGTCCGGGATACATATTCGTTTACCCCGGGAGAGTGTCCGTGCTTCTTAGCTGCCAAGCAAAGAAAGGGATTCCCATACTTACGTATAGCCCCCTTTGTGCCACCTTCCACATAGAACCCGCCGTGTGACCCCAAAGGCTTAATACTATGGTAAAGAAGGCATTAATCATAAGTGGTCAATGAGAGAGCATAAAATTAAGTCTATTTTCTTTCACATCTAGTACCAACAATATTTACTTCACATTCTCCAAAACTACAGCAACAATTGTGACCTATGTAGCACCGACACAGACACGCAACACGACATGGACATAACACCGACACTTTGACACATAAGTTGAGAGAGAGAGAGAGAGAGAGAGAGAGAGAGAGAGAGAGAGAGAGAGAGAGAGAGAGAGAGACGTTGGGAACACATATGAAACAAAAAGATTTTAATTTTATATGTGACACCATATATACCTTACATCTTACTGTATTTCTCATCACGTTTTTAACAGAAGTATTTGTACTGAAATCACTTCATAATCTTTGTAGCTTTACTATTAATAAACTATCATGTCTCACAGAAAAGAAGACTTTCCTAGTCTTTGAAAAGGTCTACTATTTCTGTATTTCGTTTAAAACCCTCGACATGTACTGTGAACAAGACGAATATAAGAAATAAAAGTGTATGCCTATTTCAATGACAAAAGGACTATATACAAAGGGTGTATCCCTATTTCAACAATTACCTTAAGGCAGGAGAAATTCAGAATAAACCAAACCAAATTCTGGTTTAACTAACAAATCCTGTTAAGATGTCCATGAAAGAAAAAATCTAACTCATTCCAACTTAGAACTATTATTTCACGAACTCATTTCGACAAGACGAATATAAGAAATAATCCAGAATTCAGAAAGATAAATTGCATAGCAAATTGACGTACATGAGAGTCAAACTTCTCCATGGCAGCCTGAGCTTCTTCCCCAGAAGCCATTGTGACGAATGCATAGCCTCTGCTCTTCCCACCCTTTTGCTTTATAATCTAGCATTTACAGTTCCAATGAAAAAACCAACATTCAAACTCAGCATATAAACAATGCAGTCTACAATCATAAACCAAACCAAACTAAGCATTACAATTTACCCCAATCAATTAGGTTCGGCTACACAAATCCTTTTTGTCGTTCTTCTCTATCATGGTTACACAGTCAATTAAGTTCAATCACAACAAATCTTTCTTTTTTATCCCATTTCAATTCAGGCATTTCCAAATCACCCACAAGATTACATTCAAATACATAGGTACACATATGTGAAGGTAGGGGTTGAGAGGGAGAGATAACCTCAACATTTGTAACGGTTCCACATTCATCAAAGAGGTTCTTGATATCCTCAACCTTGAAAGACCATGGCAAATTGACCACGAACAGCTTTTTCCTCAACTCAGGTTGTTGGGTTTCTTCACCCTGCTCTTGTTGTTGTTGGGTTTCTTCTACCTGCTCTGGTTTCACTTCCACTGCTATCTCCTCCACTGCTGACCATACTTTAAAGCTCGAAGATTTTCTTGTTTGGTGGATAGATAGAAGAGGAGGAGGACAGGGAGGGGCTTTGAGGAAAAGAGAAGGGTTAATGGAAAGGTGGAGAATTGTGGAGGGAGAATTTGGGAACTTCGGAAAGCACGGAAGACAGGAAGAAGAGAAGATGCAGTCCAGTGCTGCCATAGCTGTTGACACCCTAAAACAAGGGCTGTTGAGAGGATGAAGTTGAACCGATATTTCCTGGCCATTGTCGTAATTTCACCTCGTTGCTCTATGGATATGGATTATCAAGGGATGGATCAGGGATGCCAAATCAACCCGGATCCGGCTCACCCCATCTTGACTAGGGTCGGAGCAGGGGAGAATTAAAAAACTCCGATCGGATTAGAGTAGGGTTAAGGTAGACATTACCCCTCTCTGATACTTGCACTGAAATTTTTTTATGAATAAAATTTTATTTTTATTCTTATATTTTTTACCCTTACAACTAGAATCTCCTATTATATAATCCATCCGTCCCAATTTATTTGTCAATTATTCCATTTTCTGCTACACCTTAAATTACTTACTCCCTCCGTCCCTTTTTAAATGATCCATACGGGAATACGTGCAATTTCAAACCCCTATAAAATATATTTCTCTATATGATTTTTTCAATTTTTTATATCAAATTAAAGTGCTCATTGAGTACTTTAATTTGGTGTAAAAAAAATTAAAAACGTTTTACGGAGGTGCCTTCTTTAACGTCCACAAAATACACGTTTCCCAAGCGGATCATTTAAAAAGGGACGGAGGGAGTATATCTTTCAATCTATAATATTTTTCACCGTTTTAAAAACTTTGTATAATAGAATTAATCGTGTACTATCAAAGAAGATTCATATTGCATATATTTGGATATCAATATTAAAAAATATAAGCAATTGAAAACTGACACGATTATCAAAAATTGACAAACAAAATGGGACGGAGGGAGTATCAGTTATTGTTTATTTTCCCTATAGATAGTAGATGTTGGTTACTTTAAGTTGTAAATTTTGTGAATTTTTATTATTTGTGATAACTAATTTTGGAATTAAAACCATATTTTCAAAAAAAAAAGATCGGGGCGGGACAGGTAAACCTATTACACGATGGAAGTGGAGCAGGGAGTACCCATCCATTATTCGGTCGGGTTAGGGACGGGGGTGGGCATATATTTTTGGGTCGGAGCTGGAGTATGGCAAAACCCACCCCTGCCCCATTGCCATTCCTAATAATGAGTAGAGTGTGGCAGGTCAGATCCCTGGATAAACTTGGTTCGTTATAAAGGAGTAAATATTCGGTGTTCCTAGAGCAACGCTATTTTGTGGCCCAAAGCCCTTTAACACCACACATTTACATCACACATGCTTGACCGTGGAACCCATATAACTAGGTTGTGTTTGATTACTCTGGTTTCCTATATAACCCATACACTGAGGTGCTAAGAGCATCTTCAGCCTTTACCCTTCTTTTTTTTTTACCTTAAAATGAGTCAAAATTTGAGCAAATCCTCAAGTTGGGTATCATTTTCTCCAGTGCTTAACCCTTTTTCGGTTACCCATTTCATTGTGCGTGATACCCACATTGGGAGTGGATCTCATTCTTCTCCCACACAATACCTGCAACTCTAACGTCTGCCGACTTCCGACCTCTTCTCTCCGATAGGACCACACCACTGGCGTCGTCTGGTCAAGACGAAGCCAACCCTCTGATTGAAGCTCGTTTTTCAGCGACTTTGGTTTTCCGGCGAAGTCAGACAGGAGAAAAAAGCCTTTTCTTCTTTGGCGAACTCGAACTGAGACAGGGCTTTCTCCAACGAAATCAAACTGAAAAGGTCTATGGAATATGGTCTGTCTCTCTCACAAAATAGCTATTAGAAGGGTTTCCTTAATTTAGGGGGGAAAATGGGTAAAACCCCAAATAGGGAGGGATTTGGGTCACCCATTGCAGATGAGTTTTTGAGGGTTTTGCCCAAATTTTAAATTTGGGTCTTTAGATGGGTCAAGGCTGGAGATGCTCTAAGGGCATCCCCAACATTGATGACACAAATCCTCCCTAAAAAGATTGGTGAATAGTATTTTACTTACTCACATCTCTTTTAACACTCCAACAAACCTCTCTATTACTCTCTATATACTAATTAAATAATATAAACTAATACATATAATATATATTATACACATAAAGAGGAGAGAGAGGAGAGAGAAAGAAAAGAAAAAAGGATTAAAAAATGAGTAAGGAGTGAATAATGGCTCCCTAAACAGGGGAGTATTTAGGGAGGCACTGTTCATCAGAGTATTTTAGGAAGGGGTTTAGGTAGTCTGTTGGGGTTTGATTTTGGGGTTTGACTCTCTAAAATATGGATATGGAGGGGGTTTGAGTCATCTGTTGGGCTTGCTTTAAGAAACTCTGAATACTTTTTGGTTTAAAAGAGTATTGCGTTGGTTGATCTTGTGAGGGCAGGGGATAATGTTTGAATGATTGTGGCACATGTAGGTTAGAACGTACCTTAATTATAGTCCCTATCTTTTATGGTTGGGTTATGCATATTTTAAACATTAAAAAATTAATACTGAAGTGAGGTTATTTAAAAGTAGAATGCAAAAATCATTTACTTTAACATATAATATTCATAAAGAAAATTTTGAAATGGTATCCGAAATTATACCTGTACCAAAACGTACGTATCCGTAAGAAAAAATGTACTGTTGCCAGTACGGTATTCAAGACCTTGGCAAGTAATTGGAGCATATGGGCCTATCAAACTTGCGACTTATCTGATTGGATCTTATGCAATCCTAAACTTAGGGGCCTTATCTAACTGGATCGTTTTTTTGTTTTTGGGCCTTATCTAACTGGATCATTTCCAAGTAAATGGGCTTGGTTGAGTACAACTAAGAGCGTCCATGCTCTTTCCTTCATAATGAAGAACGAAAGTAACATATCAAGGAGAGATTTTGTGATTTATATCATTTTTTACTTAAAAATTTATACTATTTGGAGGGAACCATCCTCCTTTTTGGAGAATTGGCATCAAACTTTATGCTTTAATTATTCATTTTTACCAACAAAATTCGCTAAAAAAGGAAATAAATTATCTTATTTGAGCTTTTTTCAACAATAATGCTTGAGACACCACTCCACCACATTACCACCACACCATCCTGCGTGGCACTGCATGATTGGTAGTTTCAAAGTAATTTCAAAGTACTTGTTCTCCCACTACCAATAATGCAGTGACGTCACGCATGATGGTGTCGTTGGTATGGTGGAGTGGTGTGTCTCTAACATTATTCTTTTTTCAATTTCGGTCCACACTTTTATAGTTTCTTTTCATTTCTCTAGTCAACACAAATCATTAAACCCAAATTATGAAAAGAAAATAAAAAAGATTCAATAAACACCAATATTACTAACCATTTTCAAAATCATTTAAGTCTAAATCCACCCTGGGACAGAGGGTAAGAGGGGGGAGGTGGTATATGTGCCACCCTTTTCCCAAAAAAATATTATTTTCGTATTGCAGGAACAGTGTTATTCTTCAAAATGAGTGTATTATATTTTGTTTTAAGCATATTGGTGAGTGATTAATCGATGAAAATGTGTAATTATTGAGTATTAAGCATGTTGATGAATGATTAACATATGAAAATGTTAATACTAGAAATAATTAAGCTTGGAACACTTGTACTTCTTTTATACTAATTATTCCATCCGCCCGTAAATATAGTCCACTACCAAAAAACCTCCAATTTTCGGATAAAAAAATAAAGCACTTCAGTAGAAGATTTCTTACATTTCTTGACAAAAAATTAAAGTACTATCTGAAATTTTTATCCAAAAATTACACATCATTTTATAATAGGCTACCGTTGCGAGATGAAAAGAGGGATAAATATTGATTTTGGCCACTACCTTGAAGTCGAAATCGTCTCCGTGTCTCTGAATCCACTCAATGAAAGCTTGTTATGATTGATCATCTGTAAACTGGTCTCAAGCTAAAAAAAACCAACAACTTGTAAATGAAGCCAGAGGCATACGATGATTATACTCTGATTTTTTTTTAATAAAAAGTTGGGTTATTCAAATAAGTCATGTTTTCTGTGATTTACCTATGTTGCAACTTCCGTATCAATTCCGTTGATTTTTTTAAAGTGTTCGAACCAGCTTACGCTCACCCCAACTAATCTATGAAAACCCAATCAAGTATTCCAAGATTAAACACGACAAAACCAAACCGCGTCATTTCATGGAAGTGATAACATGATAGCTGTTTTTCTGGCACCATGATTTTGTATGCTTTTTCTTTTCTCTTCTTTTCATTGCAAGCCTACCCTATAACCTTTTCATAAAGTTGAACAAAAGTCCTAAAGTGATTGGAAATTTGAACATAATTATCAAACCAAGCTTTACAAAAAAAGGAAAAGAAAAAAAAGAACCCATTTAAAAATTGCTTTAGTAGCTTTCATGGCTCCAAGGTAAGGAACAAAAAAAAAGGGCACTACCATGTCCCTTTCCCCACATCTCGCCTTACTCTAGTATCTTCTCAAATAACCCCAAGAAAATCCTCAAATTTTTTTTTCCATCTTCATCGAAATGGCCCTAAGCAACAATGTCATCGGAGCGATCAATTTCGTGGCCATGCTCCTATCGATCCCAATCATCGGTGCCGGAATCTGGCTAGCAACCGAGCAAGACAATTCGTGTGTAAAAATCCTACAATGGCCCGTCATCATATTAGGCATATTGATCTTGATCGTAGCCTTAGCGGGTTTTATCGGAGGGTTTTGGCGAATTCCTTGGCTCCTCATTTTCTACCTCGTTGCGATGTTAGTGCTTATCGTGTTACTTGTTTGTTTGGTGGTTTTTGTTTATATGGTCACGATAAGAGGGTCGGGGCACATTGAACCGAGCCGGGCTTACTTGGAATACCGGCTCGATGACTTCTCCGGGTGGCTTCGAAGGAGGGTTCAGAGAACTTATAAGTGGGATCGGATCAGAAGTTGCCTTAGCTCGACTAGTATGTGTGCTGAGTTGAACCAGAGTTATCGCATGGCTCAGGATTTTTTTAATGCACATCTTACCCCCTTACAGGTAAATAAATTAACTCCTTCCTTAATTTCTTTCTTTTCTTTTTTTCCAATTTGCATGAGAAGTTCACTTTAATTTGCTTTGTTTGATTAATTTCATCTCCCTATATGAAAGTGGTTCCTGTCGTGCACCATGTTCATGGCACCGTTTGGTGAGGGGCAACTGGCCGTCCCCATTGCCGTGCACTATGTTCATGGCACCGTTTGTTTACTAGGTTTTTTTTTATATAAAAAGTTGTTTTTCTTAGAACAAGTCCAACCGTCAAAAAAATAAAAAAGGTCCAACCGTCACCAATTTAAGCTGCTCGAGCCAAAACAAAATACATGATTGCTGCACCCGTAAGTAAGTCGTCTTTGGTGCAAAAAAAAATAGCAAAACAATCTTTGGTATCAAAAAATTTACAATGCAATCGTTGATGCTAAATTTGGTAGCGATTTCTGCTGTAATTTTCAAGTCTGTCACATTACGAAGGCCTACAGATCTGCATCGAATATAGATCGGGTTATCCGTTCTACAAACTGACTTAATCTCAATAAAATCAACATTTGCTGAAATATTGATTTTAGCAAATGAGAAACAACCAAGTCAGTGGAACTGGCTTAAATTGATTTTTTAGTGGATGTGTTGTGAGAAAGTGATTTATCTCGTAAAGCGAAATAAATCAGTTTTGTGGAACATCAGAACAAGGCTTAATTAATCTAACAGTGTGATTTTTTTATTGTATGAAAACAACACTAAATCGGTGTAAGATCAATGTGTTTTTTTTTTTTTTTTTACTTTTTTATGTTGTAACAAGCCATAAAATGACTTTTGGGCAAAATTATTTCGACATGCACTTGCTCTTATCATCAATTTGCAGAGCCATGACACATTTTCTTAGGATAAAAATTGCAAAGGATAAGAAACACAAATACACAAGGAATTAACTTTGTTCAACAAAAGTGGGTTACAATTACTATTTCACAATCTTGAAGAAAAATATAAACTGGAGTCCACACTCCATCACAATCTTGAAGAAAAATATAAACTGAGGTCCACATTCCATAACAAAATTCATTTCATACATAGCATAATTGATAGGGTTGCTGTAATATGCTCTCAAATGTTCTTGGAGTGATGTCCATGTCAAAGTAGGGTTTCTAAGCTTCCAAGCATCAAGAACTAAACAACTAATTAACAAAGTGAAGATTCTTCAACAATATTAAGTCATGTCTTCTTTTCTATATATTCCTCATCTTTAGCTAATTTTTTATTTTATTTTTTTACTCTTTTATCTTTACAGTCGGGGTGCTGTAAGCCCCCAACCCAATGTGGGTACACGTTCGTGAACCCGACGTATTGGATAAGTCCCATAAACAACGCGGCGGACATGGATTGTCTCCAGTGGAGCAACGACCAGACGCAGCTGTGCTACTCTTGCGACTCGTGCAAAGCTGGGTTGCTGGCTAATCTGAGGAAGGAATGGAGGAGAGCCGATATCGTGATGATCATAACACTTGTGGCTCTGATCTCGGTTTATTTGATTGGGTGCTGTGCTTTTAGGAATGCCAAGACCGAAGATTTATTTAGGAAATACCAGCAAGGTTATACATGAGTAGCGATGGTAGTGGTGGTGGTGACGGTGTTTCGATAATTCATAGAGGGTGCTAGGTTTTTGGTGTGGAATTAGGCATTTTTCTTTGCTTTTGTGACACTATTGTAAAAGAATATGCTTTCCGTGTTTTGATGCTCAATTTGGTTGTTAAAAGGTGGAGTACTTTATTGTTCTTAGCTGTCTTTTTCTTTTTCTTTTTGATATAAGATCTTTTCCGGTCCTGAATTTGGATTGAAGGGGACAGTTGCAATTTGGTCCCTCCATTGTTACAATTAAATAGTTCGGATTTACTCAGAAACTCTTCCTTGTTCAACAACTCCGACAATTGATTGGAGCAATGAATGTCCAGATTTGGCATGTTTCTTCCGGTCCAAAAATAGGACCGGAGAGGATCCGATTCCAATTGTATGAGTTGTGTAGGGAAAAGTGAGTGAACGTGATTTGCGGAGGGGCACCGAAAGTTATCAAATCGCTTTGACCAAAAAAGATTATATGGTGTACAATATTTTTTTTCAATATTAGTTATCAAATCGTTTCAATATTTTTTTTCTTCTAATTAGTAGTAATACAATACAACCTCCAATGTGTTCTCCTTCCATGAAAACATTAATTAATTATAAAATGAAAGAAGTGATGAATCCACAATGTGGCAAGCTGGGTCACTTTGACTAGATTGAATTACAAAAAATTTAAGTGTACAAGAAGTTTAATTTATTTAATATTTATGCTGATTTGGACCCCACGAAAACCGAAAAATGTCACAAAAATCCCCACCAAAATTACAACAACTTTTATTTAGATTAGAAATTATTTAGATATTTCACATTAGTACGAAACAATCTTGTCTCAGCCTTTGGGTGAAGTTAATTTGACCTACCTAGGTCAATTTTTTCCCCCCGGTCAATTAGGTGCAGATAAGTATCCAACTCTACGTACTCCGAAAGAAATGTATCATAAGATTTATCTTTGATGTGACATTACCACATCCAAAAATTTAATAAATAAGCTCCGCTCAAATAACGAATTATGAACACTCTTTTATACAATAAATCTTTTTGGTAAAAATATAGTGTATCGTACTTTAATTAAATACCCCAAAAATATATTTGTACAGGTAGAATAAAGATTAACAGTATTTAGTGGTAGTTGGGTAACATGGATTTAATTAAGTAACGTGACATACCACTTCCCTACGGAAGAAAAGTTCGGTGAATTTTAATTCACAACATGCCACCACATTTCTATAGCATGTGGGCAGGGGACAATAAATTTATGTGAAAATGGCAAAACCCTTTCTAGTGCCCAACCATGTGAAAACCCAATAGTACTCAATAAGCTAGAATATATGAGTTACCCTACAACGTGTCATGTATAATAATACGATGGCAAGAAATTGGTCTTTCAGTCAATATGTAACCCCCGCGATTTGCATATTTTTGCTTTTATGTTCAATTCCTGTCGTGCTTAGCTTGTGTTTTTGCCAGTTTTATTTGCAAATGACTTTGGTCTAGTATTCTGATACTACTATGTTGGTTTGATTTTTTATGAATCTTCAAAGTACCAAAAACAAATACTCCTATATTTTGGCTTGTGTAGACAAGATGATCAATTCATGGATCGAGAAAAAGATCGGAACAATGTTCCAAGCCCACAAATTATAAAACGTGCATTCGGTCGAAAATGAAGAAGATTTTCCTTTTCTTGGGCCAAAGCCCATTATTGAAAAAAAATGGTCAGTTGAAGGATAATAGTCACCATTCCGACCCGTAAGCTCCGGTCGGAGCGACCGCGGACCAATGAAAAACCATCTTGTATCTTCTCCTTTTTTTTTTTTGGTAAATGGAATATTTATAAACCAACCAACTCAAAAAATCACAGGGAACAAACCCACAAAACAGGGAACCTGAGCAAAGTAACAACAAGCCCTGACAATAGACACTACCATGAAAAAAAGAAACACAACTAAGGGGTAACAGACCCAAGAACTCTAGTTGAGATATTCCATTGACTACATAGCATTTGGTTCTCAACAAATTTGGGAATTGCTTCCAAGTACAGAGTCGAAGCCTAATGTTATCTTCAATAGTTTCGAGAACAGCTTCAAAACTTTTATGGCTTCCTCCAAAGACTCTTGAGTTACGTTCTAGCCATATGTGGTAAACCCCTGCAGCCAAAGTCAATTTGTAAAGCAATGATCTCAAATTGTTCCCCTTGCAGAATCGAATGACCCAACTCATCTATCTCAGTGTCCCAAGCTTCAGCTCTCCTCTGAATCTGAAATCTGGACAACATAGATTCCCAAATGTGTCGAGAGAAACAACAATCAAACAACAGATGTTGCAAAGACTCATCACATTGGGTACATAGCACACAAGCTGGATCAATCACCATGCCCCATCTTCTAAGTCTCTCTTTAGTGGCTAAACGATTTAAACATGTCAACCATATAATGAAAGCCCATTTTGAGACATTCTTCGGGAACCAAACTAAAGAAGCCCATTGAACCTTTGCACCTCTGTATCGAATAGCCTCCCATGTATGCTTTGTTGTATAAAGACCAGTAGGAGATATTGTCCATACAACTTCGTCACGCCTATCCATTTCAGGGTGGATAGAACTAGGAATATAATTCTACAGCTGCTGAATCACATTGGATCTTGGTCTAGGCCAGGACCACTCTCCATTATGAATCACAAAACTAACCTTTGCAAAGACTGATCTACCAAGTAAGGAAAGGAGCTCATCGCCAAGGATTTTGTATAATGGACCTCTAGGATGCCAGTTATCTAACCATAGAGAAGTTCCATGCCCATTACCAATAATATGCTTGACAAAACTTTGACCTAAAACTCTCAACTTCAGTAACTTCCTCATAGTCCAAGAGCAATCATGAGGAGGCTTCAGAAACCAAAAATTCTAATCTTTGATTATATAGCTGTGAATCCACATTACCCATAGAGTGTCTTCTTTCTTACAAAGATCCCACAAGTGTCTCATCATAGTCGCTTTATTCCAATCTTTCAGAGACTTCAAGTCTAGACTCCCTTCAGCTTTAGGAGTACACACTTCATTCCAACTAACTTTAGCTCCTGACTTTTTTAGAGTAAGACCAGACCACAGAAAATTCCTAAGCATAGCCTCAATTTCCTTGATAATCATCTGAGGTAGTATGAATAGGGAACACCAGTAAGTTTGCATGCTGAAAAGAACAGACTGGATTAATAAATCTCTATGGATTTTGGAGAGAAAAATTAACAGATGAAGGAACAATTCCCACCCCAACGAGCTCATAAGCAAAGGCCGACACGTGTCTTGACAAGAGTAATTTTTTTTGAACTGACGAATAATTGAATATGTGCAAAACAAAGGACGAATTTTAGAAAATATTTGTTATTACTTAAGTCTCGGCACGAATTAATAATTCATGAAATATTAATCAAGAGCTAAAAATGATAACTGGTTCATAGACAATACTCACTCCGTCTCTTTTATAGTGTGTACATTTCCATTTTGGGTTGTCCCTTAATAAGTGTGTGTTTTGAAAAGTTAGTGTGTACATTTCCTATTTTGCCCTTAAAAGTAGATTCCTTTTTAAAAAATGTAGTGGATATTATTATATTGATAAGGGTAAGTAATGAAAAGTTGATGTAAAAGTTGATGTGAGAGAAAAATAGTTAGAATTCCTAGGTAACACACTTAAAAAGGGACGGATGGAGTAAAAATTAGACTCTAGAGTAATTTTGGGCGGATAGTGTTGAAAAGTATCATAAGCTATTGCCTAAAAGTAAGCTCTACTTGACTATTATTGTACCCGAAAAATGTAATCTACACTTTTGGTCAGTTACCATATATTTTAAAATGTTTTCCATTTCATCATAAAAGGCAAAGTTTAAATAGGGCTACATTGCCTAAAAATTGAGGAGAGAGAGAGAGAGAGAGAGAGAGTGGGGGTGATGTATCGTTTGAAATAAAATTGATTGGACGGCTATAGATAATTTGATCTAACGGTCGTGAATGTTACTTTATTTATATGTCTAGATATTTTTTTTCAACATAAATATTATATCGATTTTAGCTTATAAATAGACATTTGAATAGACAATTCTTTTTGAGACAATAAAAAGCGTAGAAAATGAACCAGCAAAACAAAAGGGGAGAGAAGGAGTATTGGGAGGGAATTCAGATCTTCAAAGATGCAAGTCCAGAGGGGGAAAAAATATTATAGAGGCCTCTTGGCCTGCATAATGTTTGATAATAAAGCAGGAGCAGAGCAGTGGTGCAACAAAAATGTTCGGATCCATGAAAAGTTTTTAGTGACGTGAATACTATTCATTTCTCTTTCTTGAACTTTTTCGGTGAAACTTTTTTTCTACCCTACTAACCCTTGTGGTGTAAATCAGATTGGTTGGGCCGACGTAAAATACGGGTGATATATGAGGAGTTTAACTCTGACAATAGCATGGAAAAAGCTCAAAGCAATGAATTCCAAGTTGGAGATTAAAAAAAAAAGGACTACCAAAAAAAAAAGTTGGAGATTCAACTGGGATTTATGTTGTTTTACAAACAAAATTGTTCTTGGGGACTGAAAACGGCCCCAATTATATTACAACCTTATCTCCCAACATTCTTGAAATTGGAAGGACCAACTACGTACCGACAGCTTTGTGGTTCAAGGAAAATACCCAATAGTTTTAATTGGCTGTATGTATATCTTCTGTACCGGTTTTCCCGTGCGTCTTTTGTTATTGAATCATGTGAGAATCTTCTCACATGATTCAATAGCAAGTTACCACGACAAACTGAACTATTACTTGTCTCTCCCTCACACAAAGAACGAATTTCAGGAGTACTGTTTGTTTAGATTCCGAAAATCTGGTGATTGACCCAAAAATGGAACTGCGAAGATATAGCAGAGGATGACTCTTGAGTTGTTCATCTAGAAATGAATTCACAAAACTGTCTGTAATAAATTCCAGCCATAATCTCACATCATGAAGGGATATTACCGGCCGGTCATAAGCTGATGGACTTTTGAGCTGCAAACTCCTAGATTCAACGAACCTGGAGGGGACTTTTCGGTTGCCCCGTGAGACTCTCCAAATGCCCAAGTTCATTCACCAAATTTCCAACAAAATTGGCTACAGAGAATTCTCTCGTAAGTTTCAAGTTTGAAACTGTTTGGGGTCAGTCCATATGGGAGCTTTATCATGGCTTTAAATGACCTTTCACTAGTAATGCTGAGATTGGTCCCCCCACAATTGACCGAGAAGCCGGTATAAAAATTGGTCCGGTTAACCTGAGTTATGAAAAAACCGAAATGTGCATTTACATCCGGTGCTGAGTATCTAACATCATGGAGGGGGGTATTTACCAGTCATAAACTGATGGACTTTTGAGCTGCAAATTCCTAGATTCAACGAATCCGGAGGAGACTTTTCGGTTGCGGGTGAGACCCTCCTACCCAAGTTCATTCACCAAATTTCCAACAAAATTGGCTACAGAGAGGACTCCCTCCAATCTCCATATGGGAGTTTTATCCCAGCTTTAAATGACCGTTCACTTGTAATATATGCTGAGATTGGTCCCCACAATTGACCGAGAAATCGGTATAAAAATTGTTCCGGTTAACCTGAGTTACGACGAAGGGGAGTGTATCTCGTTATTATTTTTTTTATTTTTTTTGTGTTTTGTCCGGCTTTAGGCCGGTTATGTCCGGTTTTAGGCCGGTTTGTCCAGACCTTGTCCGGTGTGTCCCGTTGGTTTGGTCATATGCTTTCTCGTTGTATTTCTGTGACCTGTTTTCGTTGGAGTGTCCGATCTGTAGACTCCCAACCTTTCCCCATGAGAATCTTTGATGAATACTATCTCTCAACTTTTGAAAAAAAAAAAAACCTGAGTTATGATAAAAAACGAAATGTGCATTTACATCCGGTGCTGAATGTCAATGATTTTACATCATCAGATAGTGAAGGAACTCAATGAAACTATTTTGATTTTTTGGGCGGGTAGGAATGCGTGGTACGTCTTCTCACCATTTAATTTGAAGTCTCAGTTTATTTAATTTTAGGAATTAAACAGTTGAAATTTTCTCTTATCAATATCTCGATATTCAATTTTTTTTTTTGAACAGGAAAAAGGGTGGGAGGGGTAATCAGCGTAGCAACCCTCCTTGACATGACCATAGAGGCTCCCGACCTGTCAGTGGAATGTCCGGTTCGAGCATAGCTACGGTCCGTGGGCATAACAATCCCCTGGAAATATGAGACACCCTGTCCACCAGGCTACTACGTATCATCAGTGGTATCTCTCGATATCCATTGATCCCACCATATTCATAACTATGCATGTCTCAACATCTACGTACTTGCCTCTAGTTGTGACCGTGTGACCATTTATGCAAAAACAAACAAGAGAAAAATATGTGATCGTGACCCAGACCCTTCAAGATTTTTGTGAAGAAATGGAATATTGAAAATGAAGGATCAAAGAAACCCCTAGAAGTTGATCAAATCCAAAATATTTATGGCTCAAGAAATACCACGTACCATAATGGAAAGGAAAAGAAAAAAAGAAACTTTAGATCATTTACAACTAGTGGCGGTCACAGAATTTGCACTCAGCGGAGTTACGAATAAAATGTATTTTTACATTAATAACAACAAAAATTATAGTCTATAATATAAATTTTGCTAGTAATTAGTAGTTCTGAAAATAAGACGAGATTGTGTAGATAATACATAGGGTTGTAAATGAATTGACCCATTCGTGCTATTCAAGCTCGACTCGGTAAAAGCTTGTTCGAGTTCGATTCGGTTACTAAACGAACTGAACTGAACCTCAATTTTAAGCTCATTTAATAAATGAGTCAAACTTAAACTTGACAATAATCGGCTCGATTAGGTTCGCGAACTTAGAATACCTACGTATATCTCAGAATAATTTCGTATAAAACCTTGAATATGCATAACTTTCACATATACTAATGAAAATTTTAATACTTGTACATGTATGTACTTATAAAAGTATTATAAATTTAAATTTTAGTATGTTTTTATAATTACAAAATAAAAAAATTATTTGTAGTTCTAGACTTGTATGATAGCATAAATATATAATATTTTTACTCGTTAAGGCTCGTGAACAAGTTTGAGTTCGACTCAAATCTCGGCAAGCTCAGCTTGAGCTCGGCTCGTCAAATTTTCATTGAGTTCGAGCTCGGCTCGAGTTCGTTTAAAAACTTAATAAACGAATTTGAACATTTTAAAACTCGGCTCGATTCGGCTCATTTACAGCCCTAGATATACATAATCGCATTTAGTTTTATAAACAAGACCGAAAAATGGTCGATGGCTTGACTGTTTTTTTGCACATATAGAACCTAGCTTTATCGATCAACTTCTTTTTTCACTCAAAAGACTTGCAGGAGCAGATCCTATAGAACTTTTCCAAATTAACCTGAAAATATATTATAGTCAGTGGGATAATTGGGAGGTGTGCAGTGGCCGGGACCTCGCTTGCATCCCTCCATTCGCCCCTATCTTCAATGCTGGCTAAAAAATGGAGGTGCCAATTTTTTTCTGGCCTATGTGATAAAATGACATCCACTCTCTCTCCCCAACCTTAGCTTTAAGTTGGAGTTTCCAACCCTTTTTTTTTTTTAATTTTTTGAAGATGTTGTATTCAAATAGTCATTTTTCGAAAAAAAAAAAAACAAAAAATTTTACATTGTTTTTCAAAATTAGCAGGAACGAAGAGCACATGCCAAATGCACTTGGAATTTGGCCTTTCAAATGGCAGCTACTATGTGCTTTAAAAGTAATGGTTGCTGCGCCACATGAGATTTGAAGGCGGCTTCCGTTGGAGTTGCTCTATAGAGCCTTGAGATACGGATACGGCAGTGGCGGCTTCAGGAATTCTCGCGAGGGTGTTCAGAAATTCTACTACGGTCCTCTAGAAATCATAACTGTACATAAAAAAATATTCTACTAATAGCTAGGGGCGGAGGGACAGTAAGGCTGGGTGGGCCCCAGGCCGCCCCGCACTTTTAAAAATAAATAATTTTTTTTTGTCGGATCTCCCAGCTAATGAAATTTAGTTTAGAGTCAATCGTAGATAATTTACGAGATTTGAGAACACGTCGGGTTGCACTTTGATATATTGTTAAGCTACTTCTGCTTTATTTTGTGATTCCCATCACAATTTTTACCTAGTGTAAGCTAAAT
>JAXBDA010007688.1:0-16862 GCA_036023075.1 Gaultheria prostrata
ATTTGTACGGGATCCCTAACAGGGCCCTGCATGCTATTTGTACCCCATTCGTGGAGTACTTTTTTTTGATAAACGTGGAGTACTTTATTTTAATTGTTTTTATATTTACTTTATTATTAATTTGTAATCCGACAAAAAACAAATTTTAAAAAATCTATCTTGTTGACTAATTTTTGTCTTTATTCAATAAATGTTAAGTTTAGATAATAATTTTTACTTTACTTATTTCTCTCGTCGAGATAAATTAATAATCCACAAAATCGTCAAGATAAATCAATAATCCACGAAATTTGACGTGAAACAAGAAAATGTGAAAAACCAGAAGAATCCACAAAGCATAGGGGTGCTGATGCAACAATTAAACCATAGAGGGTGTAAATGTACATAAGTCCAACATACAGGGGTATAAGTGAAGTTTTCCCAAACATAAAAAGTCTTCACGTGAATGGCCCCTGCTCGAGCTTCGTATAAATGCTTCGGTTCTCTTCTTCCGCCAGTAAACCCTAGGGCGGCAGTTTGCAGCAGGTCGTAAGTACTCTCTCTCTCTCTGTGACGAAATTCGATTAAGGTCTATTCTACAAATTCAATTATAGATCTACTGCTTTTGTGATTCACCTTCTGATGCCATTTTTCTTATTGATTCGTGCAGGAAATTTTCTATACGAATTAGGGCTTAGCGTAAGTTTGCTAAAAAATGGCTGCTGTTAAAGGTATGCACTCCATTTCTTATGTCTCGATTCATTATGCAGCCTAATCAGTTATAGTAATGTGTAAAGAAAACCATGTCAAAATACGAAATAATACTATTTGACTTAAATGCAACAAATGATAGTGTTTTGATGTTTTCTAACTAAAAAATATAAACAACTATGTATTCCTCCAACCAAATTAGTCATTCCCAGCAGATGAATAATCAGATGGGTTCCAAACCAACTAAAGAGAAAACACTTGATTGTTGCCAAACAATTCGCAAGTTAGAAAGCATAAAATTTCAACCTCCAATAACCTAAAGTACTTAGCTTATCTGCAATAGCAGTTAGTGATTATGGCGTAAGAAAACATGGTGATTATTGGATTAAAAACAGAATTTGCACGATATATGGGTGTGTGCATTGGTTTGGAGAATCAGTGGGTATTCGAGAAGACGTTGGAAAGACTGATGACCTAATAAGCCCGGAATAGGTTTTGTGATGATTCTTGAAATGGAATGTTTTTGGCAGAGAAAACAGTCGAGAGCCGCAAGAGATCAGCGTAGTTATTTGCAAAGATGTGGGGAGGATACTGTAACTTCTAGTTTGTAGTTACACTCTTGCCTATTTATTCTATGGCAATAACAGAACTCTCTTGTGTGATGCAGCTTGACAAATGTGTTCATACCGAAGATTGGTAGTCCCTTTATATTCTCCTATTGGAATACACACACACACACAAATATACATATACTGATAAACATATTAAGGTTTTCTGGTTTGTGCGTTGTTTAGGTCGATCTCATTTTTGTCGTCCCTATTTTGTGTTATAGGATGGTATTTTTCTCCGAGTTAGCTGAATTTTTTAAACTGATTTAGTGTAATATGAAAATGCTTTGTCATGTATTTTTTTTACTGTATCATGTCACCCATATAATATTACTGTATCATGGCAGTGAAATACGTACTATATTATGTCTCAGGTTAGGTAGGTGGTCATATTTGTTTCGGTCTTTGTAAAAGATTGCATGATATAGAATCAACATTGGGTCCTACCCTGGCATCCTGCCACATGTATGGTTAAATACTAGGTAAATCTTGGTGATATGTGGCAAGCCTTGTATACCTTCAACCTGACCATATATTTGTTTTGTGTTGCATGATACTTCTATCTTGTGTGGAAACCTATGAAGCATGGACACTCCTAGAGGCCGGACACGGGGACACAGCTAAATATCTATGGGATACCCCTCCAATAAATTTAATTAATTTTTTTAGGGGGACACGCGAGGGACAAGGTGGGAGCACGGCAAGGGTTAAATATGCAATTTTTAAATTTTTTTGGGGGTAAATGTGTATTATTTCAAATATTTTTTTTTTAAAAGGGTAATATAATGTACATATGATGCTTGTTTATATATGTTGAAGCTTCATGCAAATACAATATGAGATATAACTATATTTTTCATTGGTATAAAATATATTTTATTTATTTATTTTAGTTACTTTTGCCATATCCGTGTCCCTTTTTTTAGAAATACCATTTCCGTGTCCGTGCTACATAGCTAGAAACCTTTCCCAAGGGAACTCAACAGGGAGGTTTTTGACGATAGTTATTCTCAGTTCAAGCAAGCTGTGTATGTGTTTGATCATTGATGGAATTATCCATCATTCCCATCGCCAAACCATTTGTTAAAAGCAGTACTGTGATTATTAATATGGTTATTGAAGGCAGGCAGGTAACAAATTTCAATATTTGAACAACTGCTAAGTTTACTATTGATAGTATGAGAAAATGAACAAAGAAATACTGAATTACTGATATTAGATGGTTATCCACTGCAAAGGTACAGTGCAAAAAGTTAAAGTGTTTAGAAATTTAGGTTAGCTGTACAGTTTTTGGTCTTCTTTTGATACATTGGTGGGAAGTCCAAAAAAACTATTAGTAAGGATGCTTTTCCATTGCCTTTTTTATTTTCTTTAGAAGTCATGACAACTCGAGTAAAAATGCCAAAGAGAAGGTGAAACAGAATAGTTGAAAAAGATGCTGAATGAGGAGGTTTTTGTTTCAAAATTCAACTTATTAGAAGTACCAAGTGGAGCAACTGGATGATATGCCCAAAAAAAATTTATCCAAAAAAGAAAAAAAAAATTGTAGTTAATCAACCATCAATTCTTTGTGAATTGGAAATAATGTAGCTGTTGAAGTTTTTAAGATTCGTCTCAATGTCAAGTGATTGATATACTGCTGAAATGGAGTAGGGCCCAGTTTCCCACTTGATTTTATTAGATTTTGATAAAATCAACCCTAGATTTTATTAAGCGGGGAAGAAAGTTTGATAAAATCTCAGATTTTTGCACTAAAAAATCTGAGATTTTATCCACTTTCTTCCTCACTTGATAAAATCAAGGGTTGATTTTATCAAATCTTGATAAAATTAAAATCAAGATTTTATCAAGTGGGAAACTTGTCATAGCATGGTATGTAGGTGAACAATTGTGTTACCTGTTATTGTTCTCAGTGACAAGAAATCCACAGATGAGGAGATTGTATCATGTTTCGTAGTAAATAAGTTATGTTGGTTTGGTCCCTTTGTTTCTTTCCATGGCATCGTCTCAATGCAGTCTAATCCTTCTTTTGGAGGAGTTGACACTGTTTGTGTGCTATTTCATTGTTTTTACTTTAAAAAGTGCAAATTTGTTTTGTATGTAGCTGACCCTACTAAAAAGGCTGACCCTGCTAAAAAGGCTGACCCTAAGGCCAAGGCCCTGAAAGCTGCTAAGGCTATCAAGAAAACTGGTGCCTTTCCCGTTAAGAAGGCCAAGAAGATACGGACGTCTGTTACCTTCCATCGACCAAAGACATTGAAGAAAGAGAGAAATCCAAAATACCCTCGCATAAGTGCACCACCAAGGAACAAGCTTGATCATTACCAAATCCTAAAATATCCGCTCACCACTGAATCAGCAATGAAGAAGATTGAAGATAACAACACCTTGGTTTTCATTGTTGATATCCGTGCTGACAAGAAGAAGATCAAGGATGCGGTCAAGAAGATGTATGACATTCAGACCAAGAAGGTCAATACCTTGATTAGGTATAAAGCTTACCTTTACTTATTGAAATACAGAAATAGGTGGTTGTTTTGGGCGTTGTTCTTGCATGTGGAAATATTCTGATTATCTTACTTGATAAAACCTGTCGATGGGTTTATATCTGATGGGAATTTATGTTTGTTATTTATTTACTTTTGTTTATAGCTGACAAGTGTCAGCTTTCATATTATGTATTTTGAAAAGAATAATCATGTAAATTATCAGATTTACCTTATTGTCATGACTCTTGCATGTGGACCAATCACTTGATTCACATAAATTATCAGATTTACCTTATTTGTCTTGACTCTTGCATGTGGACCAATCACTTGATTCACTTGTATAATTGTCATGACAACTGATAAATCTTATCCACGTCATGCATTTCTTTTCCTACGATTTCATTATTTTGCCGGTTAAAAATTTAACTAATGGAAAAAGGTATTTTCGTTGTAGCTTTCTTCATCGACCCCACAGCTTATTGTTCCAACAAGTGCATGTTGTTGGATTGCATCTAGTTTCATGAAGCAGGAGTAACTTTTATAGTTTTTGTGGGGGTGCTTCTGGCATATTACACAATATATGGATTATGTGTACCTATGAGAGATTTTATTGAACGATTGAATTGTAATGCACAGATGCTAAACAAGGCAACATTTGGGGTAGCTAAGAGAAAACACAGACAAAATGGGTATTGGTGAGGTGAGATTAAAAATAGATGTGCAGTAGGAGAGAGACAATTACAACCAAGATCATTACTGAAATGTTCGTGTAGCACACTTTTTGACAATAAAGTGGGAGGATATAACTGCCTCTGAATTGCCATCTCTATCTATTGTAGAAGCATTTCGTTTAACATTTATTGTATGCATTGCCAATAACGTTGCTCGCTCGTGAATTGGACACATTTTTTGGCTGCTTGTGGCATGTCTTTGATTTGATTCTGGACATTGTGTTTGGGATTTATTTATATGTCTGTTTGATCGTTTCAGGCCTGATGGGACAAAGAAAGCCTATGTAAGATTGACACCGGACTATGACGCTTTGGATGTGGCAAACAAGATTGGGATAATCTAATGTAATATCGCAGTTGAGCTTTCATACACCAGTTGTATGATTTTACCTTGTGATTAGCTCCCTTTAATTTTGAGATTCTGCTAGGATTTTGGATTAGGATGGGTCTCAATATCATTGCCGTTGAGAACTGGTATGTGGAGGATCTTGTCTCTTTAAATCTGTAGTGTTGGAAGCTGTTGAGTTTTGGTTTTTAGTACTACTAGTATTTTGATCAGTTTTTGGAGTACGTTTTACTTTTGATGCAAAAATTTCTGGCTTCTTTTCTGCCATCATTGCTATATGAACTATTAACAGATTAAGCTAAGCTCGCCTTTGTGGTCCCCATAATTATTCATTCGATCCATTATGATTCTGAATAGTTCTTTGTGGAGAGAGTGAATCAAATTTGATATTGATTATGTATTAGTTTGCAATTTTATTGGATATTGATAAGTACGTAGAATGGACAGTTTAAATTCACATAATATTTGTTCATTTTTCAAACTGAAATAAGATTTGGTAGGGGACGTACTGATTTCCAATCGTGTTGATTTGTTGGATACAATTTTGATCATTGTTATGGACTTGCCGGTACTCGCTGGAACTCTTGAGTACCGGTTTCCCCTCATGACGGCACGTACCGACAGGATTGTAAAATCCTTTTAGACGAGCCCCAGCTCACAATGGCCTTTATTCTGTGAGAAATACTTCACTTTTCTCTTGGAGCTGAGAAAATTACTAATTCCAGTGGTAATATCTGTGCCAGCTGATCATGCTCAGCAACTATCCCTAAAATTGCAACTAGCCATAGGTTAAAGGAGCATCTAGGCATATTGTTTCCACTCCAATTGATCTTGTGCCAGGACTGAATTGGATACCTTTTCCTAATGAAGACTACTGAGCAGTGAAATTACCACTTGGTTGTGGCAGCCAAACCCCAAAATCGTCCATTTCAGGATTGGGCCTCAGGCTTGGATGAATTCATGCTTGTATCTGGGCATAAACCAAAGCCCCTGGTAAATAATTGATGCTACATTAGCCCGTAGAGATCTGCCCAAATTAGTCACAATCCTTTCCCCAAATCTAGCAATACGAAGGTTCAAGGGAGTGCCAATTATCCGGCCATAGAAAAGGTACTCTCCCCGTTACCAACTTGATATACCTAAAGAGTGGTTGACCGGAGTGTCTACTGCCAAGGACTTTCTTCATGGTCCGCGAGGCATCATAAGTAATTATCCATTTTACAGGGTCCTTGGATCCGTGATGGGGAGCATCGGCGTAAGAAGTATTTTACATTCGTCGAGACAACAATTAATAAACTTTGACAAAAATGTTTTCAAATAACGATAACGATTATCATTTCAAATTTGAAGAATATTGACTAACAATCCTCAAATCAAATGTCAAAATACCACTTTATTACAAACATGCAAGAAAGGTGAGATAGCGAGGGAGGGGGGGACAGTGACTCGTGCATGCATTGAGAAACTTGCAGCAAAGTTCGAAGCATTTGCCTATTACACAACATTCAACAGGTCCCTACCGATCAACATGTTGTGAGAAACTCGGTACAGATAATCTGGAAATAAACAAAAACAGAAACTATAAATTGACGGAAAAATTTACCGGACCAAACTCAGTACACCGGAATTTGGTAATAGACGTCTCGAATCGGGGCAAGTTTTATAAAACTCTGTCCTTAAAGCAAATTCGCCCTCCATACTAGTGATGATGGAATACGCGGGCATCTGCTTCCCAGGACTACCCGATTTTCACCGAACGGAAGTAGCAATCCAATCTGATCGGTAGGCGAACCAGAAAACTACGCAGGAACTCTCAGAATATTTTTATGCGGAATGATGCAGAATGAATGCAAGGGAAAAATGTGTATGAATGAGGATGAGAAGGGTTCTATTTATAAAGAAATAGACACCCGAACGGAGAGGCATAAAACGAAGAGGCATGGC
This sequence comes from Gaultheria prostrata, assembly GCA_036023075.1. NCBI lineage: Eukaryota > Viridiplantae > Streptophyta > Magnoliopsida > Ericales > Ericaceae > Gaultheria > Gaultheria prostrata. The sequence goes on from JAXBDA010007688.1 coordinate 6,809, forward strand.
TGTTCGGAAGCGAACAGGTACCGGCGGCACCCTCTGACAGTTCGCGAACAGACATGAAGGAAAGGGAAAAGTCGTGACTGCTAGAAGTTTTCGGCAGAGGAGGAACTGAAATTAAACATCATAGACTGGGTTCGACCCGGCCTAGTCCGATTTACAAAATTTCAGTAAAAAGAATAGAAGCTCCTGGGCCAAGCTCAATCTCATCTAATGATTGGGTCGGGGGCGGCGCGCGCGTGGGGTTTAAAGCCCACTTTGTTCATGCTCTCTCCCCCTATAAAACTTGCATGACCCAAAGGGTCCAACCCTTTGTGTCAAACTAGGTGTATATATACCCAATCAACTTGTTCTCCACTTCCAATGTGAGACAAGTTTTATTCCCCTTTCTACCAAGTTCATGTAGGCACTTTCAAGGTCAATTTCTCATTCACCTTAACTTGATTTTGGCCAACCGAGTGTTCGGTCTTAATCTCCTAATCAAGACGAACACAACGGTATGTGGGTCTGTCCACGTGGACGTGTGGGACCCACTTAAATAATTTATTAAAATTGGTCAAAAATCAAAAAATTTCCAACAATCCCCCACATGAATGAAATTGGCAGGATAAACAGTGCTATGCAGATGCAAATTACTGAGAGTTATAATAGGAAATCTCCTGCATGGGGTTAGGTAGCTTTTGGCTTTGAACCTCACCTTGTGAATAACTATCAGACTTAATAGCTAACCAGTTAACGCGATGTCTTGAACTGTTCAGCCGTCGGTGTAAGCCAAGACAATAGCCAACACACAAAATCTTTCCAAATGCAGTTTGGTTCTTACGGTTGTGCTAATTACGGCCCTGAGACACTCCTAGTCGTCATGAATGTTTGTAGAGAATTCGGCCCTCGACATTCTCATAGATGCGGCCCCTTCGACATTCACATAGGTGATTCTCAATAAGAGTACCTTACTTGGATTTCCAACGTTTGAGAATCATTAAAGGCATTTGCCTAACCTTTATACGCTGCAGGCATCACTGTTGCATCATAAGAATGGGTAGAGACATAGTCTCCACAGTGATTCTCCTAAGTCTCATATAACTCGGTTGTCCCGTTAAACCTAGATCTTGGGATCTCCAGTCAGCTAGGTTGGGTTGTTGTTATAGAGGCTTTTAAGCAATGGGCTTTAGCCCCATTCCCCTCGATGATCTAACAACTAACTCTCTAGTTAACCCTTCTAGTTAACCCTTTGGTTGGTGGATCCACGATATTATCTTTTGATTTTATATAATCAAGTACGATAATTCCATGGGAGAGTAGTTGTTGAACGGTGTTATGTCATCGACGTATATGTCGAGACTTCCCGCTGTAAATATGATTATGAGCTCTACCAATCGCTGATTGGTTATCACAATGTATGCAGATTGGCAGCACAGGTTTAGACCAAGTTGGAATATCTTCTAAGAAATGGCGAAGCCATTCAGCTTCCTCACCGGCTTTATCCAAAGCTATGAACTCAGATTCCATCGTGGATCATGCAATGCACGTTTTCTTAGTGGATTTCCAAGACATGGCTCCACCAGCTAATGTAAACACATATCCACTCGTGGATTTTGAGTCATTAGAGTCGGATATCCAGTTTGCATCACTATATCCTTCTAGTACTGCTGGATACCGAGTATAGTGCAGTCCATAATCAATGGTATGCCTCAGATATCTAAGCACCTTGATTATAGCCGTCTAGTGATCCTTACCTGGATTGTTTGTATACCTACTCAGTTTGCTAACAGAGTAGGCTATGTTCTGCCTTGTACAATTCATCAAGTACATAAAAGTGCCTATAATCCGCGCATATCCCAATTGGTTAACACCCTGACCAGTATACTTGTATAGATGCAATGTTAAGTCTACTAGTGTTTTGACTGTGTTGACGTCTTCTTTGTTAAACTTTTCTAAAATCTTCTCTATAAAATGTTTTTGAGACAAGATATATCCCTCGGGACTTTTGATTATCTTGACTCCTAATATGACGTTAGCCAAACCCATATCCTTCATGTCAAACTTGGAGTTCAGCATGTTCTTTGTAGATTTTATCATCTCATTATTGCTACCAAGAATGAGCATATCATCTACATACAGGCAAACAATGACATAGTTACTACCGCTGTATTTGACATACACACATTTGTCACATTCATTGATTCGAAAACCATTTGATATCATGACATTGTCAAATTTCTCATGCCACTGTTTTGGAGCCTGTTTCAAACCATATAACGATTTGACAAACTTGCACACTTTTCCCTCTTGTCCTGGAGCTTTAAACCCTTTAGGTTGTTCCATATATATATGTCCTCATCTAGATCACCATTTAGGAAGGCGGTTTTTACATCCATTTGATGAATCTCAAGATTGTTTAATGCCGCAAAGGCAATTAACATTCTTATAGATGTTATCTTCGTAACAGGAGAATAAGTATCAAAGTAGTCAAGACCTTCCGTTTGTCTATAACCTTTAACTACAAGTCTCGCTTTGTACTTGTCAATTGATCCATATGCTTTCATCTTCCGTTTGAATATCCATTTGTATCCAAGAGGTTTGTAGCCTCGAGGGAGATCTGTAAGTTCCCAAGTGTGATTTTGCAGTATCGATTCAATTTCACTATTAATTGCTTCTTTCCAAAAAGAAGCCTCGAATGATGATATTGCCTCTTTATATGTCTGAGGTCCAGCTTCTAACATATATGTCAGAAATCGGGTCCAAAAGACTTCGATGTTCTAGCCCTTTTACTACGACGAGGACCATCAATATCATCATTGTTTTCTTCAGGAACTGAATCAATATCTATTTCATCAGATTCCTGTATAGGCTCAGTTTCTAAAACTGGCTTAGGGACTCTATTGTCTTTAAATGGAAACACATGTTCAAGGAATTTCGCATTCCTAGATTCCATAAATGTATGTGGATGGATATCAGGAATCTCTGACTCATAAACAAGGAAACGATATGCACTGCTATTATAAGCATAACCGATGAAAACACAATCAACAGTTTTAGGTCCTATCTTAACTTTTTTAAGAACGGGAATAACTACTTTGGCCAAACACCCCCACATTTTCAAGTATTTGTAAGAAGGCTTAATTCCTTTCCACAATTCATAAGGTGTAACATTCATTTTCTTGTGTGGGATTTTGTTCAGGATATAATTAGCAGAGAGAATTGCGTCCCCCCACAAATACTGTGGTAATCCTATTCATCATCTCTTTTAGAGTTCTGTTCTTTCGTTCAGCAACTCCGTTTTGTTGTGGTGTATAAGGAGCAGTCGTTTGGTGAATAATTCCATGTTTGGCACAAAATTCTCCAAACGGTGCTTCATATTCACCACCTCGATCACTTTTAACCATTTTAATCTTTTTGCCAAGTTGATTTTTCACTTCTTTTTTGTAGTGGATAAACGTTTCTATGACCTCACTCTTGGTTTTAAGCAAGTAACCATAACAATATCTTGTGCAATCGTCAATAAAATTAATAAAGTACTTGTTTCCACGGATAGTTTCAACAGATTTTAAGTCACACAAATCTGTATAAATTAATCCAAGAGGTCCCATACTTCTTGCAACTTTTTGAAATGAACTCCTTGTCATTTTAGCCTCAACACAAACTTCACATTTATGATAAGATTTTATACTAAATTTTGGTATGCAATCTGTGTCTATTAAAAGTTTTAAAGAACCATAATTAACATGTGCTAATCTACCATGCCATAATTCAGAAAACTCAAGCATATAATCAGAAGCTGTGTTCATTTCATTGATAACCGGAGAGGTCGGAACCTTAGTCAGTACATTCATTTTGAACATGCCATTAACCATGTAACCCCTATCCACATACACTCATTTCTTCCTCAGCACAACCTTATCAGCCTGAAAAACCAAGCAAAAGCCATATTTGACCAAAAGCGAGCCAGAAATCAGATTCTTGTGAATCTTTGGCACATGCATCACATCCTTGAGAGTCACCTCTTTACCTGAAGTCATTTTGAGAACCACAGTTCCAACTCCTTCAACCTTAGAGGTTGAGGAGTTTCCCATGAAGAAATGTTCGCCAGAATCCACCGGTTTGTAGGGGTGCACATCTTCTTGTCCGCGCACACATGGCGAGTTGCGCCAGTGTCCACAAACCACTCATTGGGATTGGAACCCACCAAATTGACTTCTGATACCATAGCAGAGAGACTCATGTCTTCAATACCATTGGAGAGAGCCTTCATTTCAGTCATATTGGCTTGTGCTTGTTTCTTGCTACGACAATAGGCAGCCTGATGGCCCTGTTTGTCACAGATATAGCACTTCCCAGTAAACTTGTACTTGCCATCGAACTTAGCCTTTTTGGCCTCACCTCCTTGCGGACCGAGAATCATGCCTTTGCTCGGATTCTTTCGTTTCTTCGTAGTTTTAACCGAACAAAACACGTTGTATAACGCGTTGTCCGGTCCATTGAGAATGTTATCAGAGTTCTTCCAATCATCATAAGCAATCTGAACCGGAACATCCGTGAACCTCGACAATTGGAGTGTAGTTAGGTAGAACAACATTTTCATTTGCCACCTCTCGAACTCCATTCCATTGAATTCTTCCGGTTTGTCGGAATGGTTCACCGGCATTACCGCCGGACCTAGAGGTACATTAGTTGGAACCATAGGAGGAGGGGTAAGAGGAGGAACATTTCCATTCTCGGGGTTTTCGAAAGACATTTCTATTACCAAAACAGAAGATCGATACACAAGTAAGAAACAAGTACAAACTTAACCGAATTAAATTAGAATGTTATACTGAATTTGCGAGATTTAAAATTAATCGTCTTGCAGACTAATCTGTGAATAACACTACACCATACACGTTCGGAAATAAAACAAACCTAATATTTATATTAATCCAAAATTATATTCTGAGATGTAGACTAATAAACCACCGTTCGACTTAGAACTTAAGATAAAGGTTCACTGAAATTTATTTTGTTTGTTTTTATTGATCTGAAAAGTCAATTGTCTACTGTATGGGTAAGGGCTAAGAAACTGTGATGTAAACAAAAAGAAAATGACAATGAACAAACTGGATTCTAATTTTCAAAGTAATAAACAATTGTGATAACCAAAATTCCAGTGAGTTCCCAACCGGTGTTATATATTTTAATAAATTTTAAAACCCAACCAAACTTCCTTTTTGTTGATCAAGATAAGTACTGATGTGATTGTTGTTGGGGTGCTAGATTAAGTTATGGAGAATTTGGACAAGAGGAGTGTAAATTGGTAATAAAGGAAGGATGGAAAGTGTAATAAAGGAGGAACTTTTGTATTGTTTTTTGATCACTTTTCTGGTACACTAGAAAGAGTACAGCCGTGCTCTTTATATAGAGCAATTTGCCGACTTAGAGCATCTCCAACCATACCTTCATTTCTTCATTTTGAAAAATGAAAGGACTCCAACCAATCTTCATTTTTCTCCTTCATTTTGGAGAATCAATTTTGGTTGTTCATATATGAAGAACCACTTCAAAAATGAAGAACATTATTCAAATGATTTTTGCACTATTCATTTTATCTAAAATGTGCTTATCTTTTAAATTCTTGATCAAAATTTCATAAAATGGTACCAATAAAAAGATATTAAAAATATCTTTAAAATGAGACCAATATCCAATATATTTGAAAACAAACAAATTGTAGCATAAAATTTGAATTTTTCTGGAGGGAAAGCTTTGAAGGGAAAAATGAAGAACTGGGTTGGAGTTAGAGTAAATAATGGCATTCTTCAAAGTCACCCTTTTAATAAAAAATATTATTTTGATTCTTGAAGAATGTGATTGGAGATGCTCTTAACTCCATTGACTATTACTAGTCTAGAAAAATCTACAACCTTGCTTAAGATTCTAGTCTTACATGGGCTTAATAAAAGTTCTAGAAAGGTCACCATTCTCCTACTTGTAGATATTCTAGTCATTCTAGATATTTTAATACACACTTCTATATTTTTGCATAGATATTTTTACACATATTCTACGTATTTCTAGAAGATTACAAATTACATTTTTAACAATTGTTTAGACCCACTGTGCGCAATTTCCAATTTGAAAACAACAAATGATTTCTAAGAGTCAGATTATGCCTTTAGACTTTAGTCGGTGGGGGAGAATGAATATCAATACTTCTATAGAACCAATACAAACGAACAGATTCACATAGGACTATAAGACCCACCGACTATAAACTCAACAGAATAGAAAGTAACAAAAAAAATTTAATTTTCCTCTATAATAATAACCCACTGTATCGGAAAAACAAAATTGAATCATAAATTGACAAACAAGTCGACTAATTGTGAGAAAGTAATGTGTTGACCTTTACAATCCTGTGAAGTAAAGACAAAGACCCACTACACGTTTTTTAGAAATCAAAGATTAAGACTCACTGGTGAAAATAAGACAGACTAGGTGACAGATTTGATTACTCGAAATTAATAAGTCTGATTAACAGTTTATGCTTGAAATTTAAAGCCACAAAACAGAATTCGTAATGGAATCAAATCAACAATAAGAATCGACTAAACTATCCCAGAAAGTTGGTGTGTAAATTTTCCAGAACCGAGACCGAGTTTAGAAAACTAATTTGCTTTAAGATTGTTAGAAACTCGGTACAGATAATCTGGGGAAATAAACAAAAACAGAAACTATAAATTGACGGAAAAACTTACCGGATCAAACTCAGTACACCGGAATTTGGTAATAGACGTCTCGAATCGGGGCAAGTTTTATAAAAACTCTGTCCTTAAAGCAAATTCGCCCTCCACATTGGTGCTGATGGAATACGCGGGCGTCTGCTTCCCAGAACTACCCGATTTTCACCGAACGGAAGTAGCACTCCAATCTGATCGGTAGGCGAACCAGAAAACTATGCAGGAACTCTCAGAATATTTTTATGCCGAATGATGCAGAATGAATGCAAGGGAAAAACGTGTATGAATGAGGATGAGAAGGATTCTATTTATAGAGAAATAGACACCCGTACGGAGAGGCATAAAACGAAGAGACGTGGTTGTTCGGAAGCGAACAGGTACCGGCGACACCCTCTGGCAGTTCGCGAACATATAGGAAGGAAAGGGAAAAGTCATGATTGCTGGAAGTTTTCAGCAGAGGAGGAACTGAAATTAAACATCATGGACTGGGTTCGACCCGGCCTAGTCCGATTACAAAATGAGACCAATATCCAATATATTCGAAAACAAACAAATTGTAGCATAAAATTTGAATTTTTCTGGAGGGAAAGCTTTGAAGGGAAAAATGAAGAACTGGGTTGGAGTTAGAGTAAATAGTGGCATTCTTCAAAGTCACCCTTTTAATAAAAAATATTATTTTGATTCTTCAAATTGAAGAATGGACATCTTCAAGATACAACTACCTGATAGGGATGAACCCAAAGAGGGAGGAGTCCATAACAACGGATGATCTTATCAAGGTAACAGAATCACAAAAAGGATCAAACAGACACCTATAAATACAAGTAAACCATAAACGAAAAAGGTACGTTGTAATTCACTGTTAAATGCATTGTCAATTGATTTCCTCTCGATATATCATACTCACTTGAGCGTCGGAGGGCCTTTGCCATCTAGGGCAAAGGTGCTCTAACAGTTTGGTGGTGTTGCAGGAATCTGATTCCATCCAAGAGGATTTGATCTCAATTAAGTGCCCAAGATTAACGCTGTCAGTTTCCCGCCTCTTACAATTGGCGCCGTCTGTGGGAAATTCTTCTTTTTTTCCTTTGAAAAGAAAAAGATACCCCTTTTCCAAGATCATCAATGGAAGATCTGAATCCAGAAAACAACCAGCGGACACCTTCGAAAAGTGTCATAGGGCACAAGCAGACTTCGGAACCGCCGCCGTCGCCCAGAAAACCACTCTCCAAAGGGGTTCATGGGGAGGAGGGGGATGGCACTGGACGTGGTGAAGGTTCACAACCTGGAGGGGGTTCCAGGCCGGGCGATGACAATTTCGCTCATTCAAGGAGGGAGAGGTTAGAAAACCATTCCAGGACCAGGGAGCTGTCCAAGTCACAACGGAGTCACAAGGAGAGAAGCAAGACCAAAACTCACCAGGAGGACAGGAGGTCCAGATCCCAGACTAAGAGGGATGGGACATATGCAGAAAGCCTTATGCGAAGGGAACATGAGGTGTCGGATATAGCATGTCAGATTGCCCAAGGCGAACAAGACATGAAGGACTTGAAAAAACGTCTGCAATGAGCAGAGGAGGCGCTAGAAGCAAGGTCCAAGGGCAACAACATCGAGCAGCAACATCACGCTCGCAGACGTTCCCCTAGGGGAGCCGTCTCCACCGCAAAGAAGGGCACTCTGCGGAGAAAGAGGGCCGAAAGCAAGAGAGTTGCAGAAGGGCATCTCAAGGAATTCATCGTTCAGGACGTCGACAAGCAGCCCGTCGAGAGGTTGGACAGAGCACCAAGGGGGACAATCCACATGATACACGGTCACCCAGCCCCTTACACACGGAATGAAATCAGATACGTTCAGAGGCAGAACTGGCATGCAAAGTATGTGTTCACACTGGACGAGAAGAGGCCCAAAAGTGACGACATAACGGCAAGATCAATCGCCTTTTTGGACGAAGATTTGGAGGGAGTAACCATCCCGCATAACGATGCTCTGGTCGTCACCCTCAGATAGGGTGAGTTTGATGTAGAAAAAAAACTGCTGGATCAAGGAAGTTGCACGGAGCTCATGTACTACAACACCTTTAAAAAGATGGAGCTGGACAAGACAAAATTGGAGAAAAGGCATACTTCACTGATCGGATTTGGCTCACAGACAGTGTGGCCGATGGGAAAGGTAACGATCCCCGTACGAGCAAGCTCGGTAGTCATGAAGACAGAGTTCTTAGTGGTGGATGTTCCATCTTCATACAACGAAATAGTAGGGCAGACTTGGCTGCATGGCATAAAGGCAATTTCATCAACTTACCACCAGATGATGAAATTCCCAGGGGCAGGAGGCATTGAGTGCGCACGAGGTAGTCAAAAAGCAGCAAACCAGTGTCTGGTCTCGACGATCAGAAAAGCACCGAAGGCACACATATTTCAATCCATCGAAGTACCAGACAGACCAACTATAGAAGATGTGCGGAAAGATCAACTTCAAAAGGTTGTGGAAGGACTGAAGAAAATTCTTTTAAAGGAAGACGATCCGAAAAGATTTTTCCTGATTGGAGAGAATCTCAACAAACAAGAAGAAGCAAAGTTAGTACGGTTCCTTAAAGAGCATCTCGACGTATTTTCCTGGACCCCATAAGAGATGCCTCACATAGATCCAAGTATAATATGCTACCACTTGAACGTCGATCCCCAGTACAAACCTGTCGTTCAAAAGAAGAGAAGATCAGCCCCGCAACAAGCTGAAGCAGTTAACGAGGAGGTGGAACTTCTACTAGAGGCAGAAGCAATAACGGAGGTCAATTACCCGGACTGGTTGTCAAACACAGTCGTGGTAAATAAGAAGAATTAATGGGAAATGGAGAGTCTGTGTGGATTTCACAAGCTTAAACAAGGCTTGTCCAAAGGATAGCTTCCCACTTCCATGGATTGACTCACTTGTGGATGTTACTGCTGGCTTCGCAAGAATGAGTTTCCTCGATGCATATCGAGGATATCACCAAATCTCTATATGGACCAGACGAGGAGAAGACCTCGTTCATGTCACCAAGAGGACTATACTGCTGCAAGGTCATGCCTTTTAGCCTAAGGAACGCAGGAGCAACATACCAGAGGCTGGCGACCATGATGTTCAAAGACCAACTTGGCAAGACTATGGAGGTATACATTGATGACATGGTGGTGAAAAGCAAAGAGGAGTCTGACCACATTTCTGACCTGAAGGTAACCTTTGATATACTTCGTAAGTTTCAATTGAAATTAAATGCTTCGAAGTGCGCATTTGGAGTAAGTTCAGGGAAGTTTCTCGAACACCTGGTGACCAAGAGGGGAATCGAAGCAAACCCATATCAGATCGCAGCT
>JAXBDA010007689.1:0-16860 GCA_036023075.1 Gaultheria prostrata
GCCTGGGGAGTGACCCGGCAGAGGGATAGAAGACGCCATAGATCTCTCCCTATATTAAATAATGTAATTCGGCGCAGAAGACGCCTTGTCAGACTTGTAATCGTATTTTCCTTTTATTATAATAACAATTAGCGTTCCCGGATTTTCGGGGCGTTACAGTTTCAGTCTAGTTTTTGGACATCCAGTTGGGTCTAGTTTTGGCCCACAATAATGATTGAAATCATTTATTTTGTAGAGTTCGCTGAGTCAATCATCAAAGGAAAAAAATTAGTTTGATCAAACATCGACATATGGATGAACGAAACAGATTTGTGCAAGGGCAATTTCAAGTTTCAAATTTTATTGTCATCTCAATTTTGTTGTACAAATATGTTTCGTTTATCGATGTTCGATCAAGTTAATTTTTTGCGTCGACAACAGACTCGACAAGCTTTTACAAAATGAACGATTCAGATCATTATTATTGGCCAAGAAGACCGACAAAGACCAGAGCCGGCCTGACTTTTTAGAGGCTTAAAGCGAAGACCAAAATGAGGCCTTTTTCAAAATCTTAATGAGTAAAATGTAAGTACGTAAATTACATTTCCAAAAACAAAATACTACTTCATCAATAATAAGTAACCCTAAAATGATGTACATATTTTTTTATTACAAAAGATACTTAGGGGTACTAAAATATGAGACCCTTGAAATTCGTAATTTTTTGGGGTCTAAATCGACCGCAATGCTCGCTTTAACTCAGGACCGGCTCTGACAAAGACCCAAAACTGAACCAAACTAGACGTCCAAATAGCTGGACAAGAACTCGACCCACAGAGCCTTACCAACCTTTTTTTTGGCAGAGCTCACCAACCTGACACAACTTTTTACATCAAGTGGCCCTTGGATCAGAAAATTGAAACAACAATATATGGACCGTACATTCACCAACCAAGATTCTATAATCATAGCCGTCCATTTTAAAGATGCTATGCGCGGCTACGGGATCACCGTGTACTGCTTCACACGTGATAGAGTGGAGTGGGACCCAAAATGGGAAGGGAGGGTAGGGAGGAGTTATAGTTTCTCACCGGTAAACAGAGACAGCTGAGCGAATCATACGATATCCCGCCTATATATATTCACCCCACACGCATTCTCAACCATAAAACTTGCTTACATTCCTCCAAATTCTCTCTCCAGATTTCTCATTCAAAGGTACGCATTGATCGATCGATTCCGCGTTCTTTTATCGTATTCTGATCTAATCATCTCCATTGCAATTCGTATCTGGTTTTTGTTTTCGATTTTGATGTTTGAAGGCGAATATTCGTAGCCTTGTGGTGGGTAGATCGGAGAATTTTGTTTTGTTTTGTTTTTAGATCCAGATCTGTGTTCGCAAGTACGTTGGATGAACTGCATTGCTTTGTTTGATTTGTTATCTTTTTGAAAAAGTAATTAAATCACATTTTCGTGTTAACTAACACGAAAAAGATGATTTCATTGCTAGATATTTGACAAGAATGGAGCTCTCTAATAACATTTAAATCGTTGTCTTCTTAATATTGTCCGAGAGCTTCATTCTTGTCAAATACTAGCAATGTTTGGTAACCTTTTTTTTTTATTTTTTATGATAATTTCTTTTCGTATAACCAGGAATATATGTGTACCCTAGAAAATTACTAAAGTAGAGTTGTGCATATTTATGGTGAAGTTGCAGATTCTATGCTGGTTACAAATTCTATGGTTCGTGTGTGATGCATTTTTACGGTTCGATTTGTTACGACTTTTTTTGGTGTTTGTCTCATATTATTCTGGTCTGTTTTGAATGGATGTATACGGCACACGCATTTGTAATATTGATCAAAATCGTTATTTACATTTGTCATGAAAACAGAAATGTTACAATAACCTTAGTTACAAAAATAATTGTTCATGATTGGATTATGCAAAATATTGTTCAAAATTGTACTATAACATCCTCCATAATTATCATTAATTGACAATTATGGAGACAAAAGGAAGATATATTTGCAGTGGGTTGTGTGTTTGATTAGGAGACGCTGAAAGGAAAGGACTGCATAAAGAAAAGCAATAACAGATTCTTCCTTTTAGATATGATTGGATCTTGGTTTTGTTCTGGATAAAGAACAAAGAAAGAAAGGTGTTCAAAGAAAGAACAAAGAAAGTAGTACGGTTGACAAGTTTACTGCTAGCAAATTAAAATGTGATGAGTTTTTCTCTGCTTTTATTCCAGCACTGCTACATACCTAGAAACATTACTGAATCCGAGCCACTCATTTCACTTTTCTGGCTAATTTCTGGATGGTGTTTATGGGCACTTAGCATTTTCTGCTTTCATTCAGCACCAAATTCTTCATTTCTCCGTATGTATTTATTCCTTATTCCATAGACTACTGTCCGGAACATGCTTTTGGGATAGGCTTCTGCACTATTTCCACAGGATAGCTGATGAAATTTTAGTTCATACTTTTAATTTTGTTTTTCGTCGTAGAATCTGTAGAAATGTGTTTTTGCATATCATGTGAAAATCCATTCTCCAAAATTTAGTGATTTCGTGCCTACTGACGAACAACTAATACATCACTTGATTATCTGTATTAGTATAGAGATGGATACATTCCTCTTCACCTCTGAATCCGTCAATGAAGGCCACCCGGACAAGCTTTGTGACCAAGTCTCCGATGCCATCTTGGACGCTTGCCTTGAACAGGATCCTGACAGCAAAGTCGCCTGTGAGACCTGCACAAAAACTAACATGGTCATGGTCTTTGGTGAGATCACAACCAAGGCCAAAATAAACTACGAAAAGATTGTCCGCGACACTTGCAGAGGCATTGGGTTCACCTCGGCAGACGTTGGCCTCGATGCCGACCATTGCAAGGTCCTTGTCAACATTGAACAACAGAGCCCTGACATTGCCCAGGGAGTCCACGGTCACTTAACCAAAAAGCCGGAGGAAATCGGAGCAGGTGACCAAGGCCACATGTTTGGCTATGCCACAGATGAAACGGCTGAATTCATGCCTCTGACTCACGTACTCGCAACCAAAATCGGCGCTAAGCTCACCGAGGTGAGGAAGAACAAGACCTGCCCCTGGCTAAGGCCTGATGGCAAAACCCAGGTGACCATCGAGTACAAAAACGACGGTGGGGCCATGGTGCCCATTAGGGTTCACACCGTCCTCATCTCGACTCAACACGATGAGACTGTCACCAATGACGAGATTGCAAGGGACTTGAAAGAGCACGTGATCAAACCCGTCGTCCCTGCCAAGTACATGGACGACAAGACCATCTTCCACCTTAACCCATCAGGGCGGTTTGTCATTGGTGGACCCCACGGTGATGCTGGACTCACCGGCCGGAAGATTATCATTGACACGTATGGTGGGTGGGGTGCTCATGGTGGAGGGGCTTTTTCGGGGAAGGATCCGACTAAGGTTGACAGGAGTGGTGCGTACATTGTAAGGCAGGCAGCGAAAAGTGTGGTGGCTTCTGGACTAGCTCGCCGCTGCATTGTGCAGGTTTCTTATGCAATTGGTGTGGCGGAGCCGCTGTCTGTGTTTGTTGATAGTTATAAAACAGGGAAGATCCCGGACAAGGATATACTGGCTCTGATCAAGGAAAATTTCGATTTTAGGCCTGGAATGATTGCCATTAATCTTGATCTCAAGAGAGGAGGCAATTTCAGGTACCAGAAGACTGCTGCTTATGGACATTTCGGCCGTGATGACCCTGACTTCACTTGGGAGACTGTCAAGACCCTCAAGCCCAAAGCTTGAGTTGGAATTTTACCTGGGAATAAGTCTTTTCCTTTTCCTGCTAATAGATTTTCCTTCGGTTTGGGAAAGAATAAAACTTTGCAATGTAACTGTTCTTTGATTTCATTCGAGGAAGATGTGAACAATTGATCTCGTTGATGTGCAATGTAACTGTTTTTTATCGCCTAAATTTCTTTCGGCTTTCTGTCACATTTCTTGTACTAGAGTTCGTCTCTCCTAGAGAAATTCGACAAGTAAGAAAATTGATCAAAAACTAAAAGCAAACGCGAACTATGCTCTTTGCTTATTTTGCTTGATTTGTCTTAAGATTTTTTTACTTTTGACAATTCACCATCAAAACGTATCAATTACCCCATTGTTGATGGCCAGCAAAGAGTACACTACAAATGCAAAAAAAGCCCCAAAAAATGGTTTAAACAAAAACAGATGATTCCAGACTATGAACTGCAGTTTCACATTGTTGCACAAAACTCAACAAATTAGCAAAGCCTACACGAATTTAGAGATACAATGATCACAATATGACAGTTATTAAAAAAAACCCGAACTAAATTTTAACAGCATATAAAGTTATACACGGCAGAAAATTGCTCTTTAAGAGAGAACTGCAGGACATAGCTTCAGGAGTGCAACCACAGACGGTCATGTAATCGCTCTTCTCCACCACCAAACATCTCATCAACCCTTTCACCATCTCGGTAGAAATGGAAAGTAGGCGTATAACGTATATTCTGAGTTGTTCCTGGGCATTCGTCAATATCAGCATATACAAATGAGAGCTTTGGGAACTTGTTGCTCAACTGGCAAAATGCTGGTAGGATCTGGCCGCAAACCCTACACCTGCAATGCAGCAATGGTAAATGATATACTTCTAAATGGATAGATACTTTGTCAGACACTAAAATATTTTGCCAAACGTGGCAGGGGCATTAGTGAGTCCAAAAGTCATAACCAACTCTAATATTCTAATTAGTTGGATTGATTATGTTGCTATAAGCACCAAAAGATCCCCAACAAGAATAGCACCCCACACTTACCAGAGCACATAGTATATGTGAGATTGAGTTGACAACTTCGTGAGAAGAGTTTCATGCACATTATTAGAAAAGTCATACTGGTGTTTTTTTTCTCAATTCGAGGGTTAGATATTTAAACTCAGAAGAATCGCAATGCATTTCACTGTAGCATAGCTAGGATCAAAATCAAGATCTTGGTTTCACACCAGATGAATTTCTTTCCTATGGTGTCATAGAGCATCAAAGAAAACCAGGGCAGTGGAATGGCTCTACTACACATTTCAATCTTGTTCGAGCAATAGTTGCTAAGGGAGGCCCTGCTTCTCCACAAACGGGCTATCAGATATCCTCTTTTGGGTCTTATCTTACACTAGTGCACTCAATATGCCTTTCGACATTGCGAACAGAGAGAGAATACACCATCAAATAGCACACAAACCCTTCACTTAGACAAAAGAAAAAACAATCTGGGTTTCATACAATCTACACGGATGCATCCGCTGTTCTGAAATTAAAAATTGCAAAAATAATAGAAATTGCTTTGATCTGAAATGAAAGTATCACAGAAACCCAGATCAAAGAATTTGGTATATAGAATTCTGTTCCTGTATTTGGAGAGATAAAGTTGGTTCTGAAATCCGGATAGTTTGGGTTTATCCAGGAGTCAGGTACAGAGGCGGTACCTTATCTTCTTCAATACATGACACGAATTCACGTACGCGAATAAGTCAAGCCCGCACAGCTTCCTCTTTCAAGAAATTGCTGCGCGTCTCGGCCTCTTCGGCGCAGGCGGGCAGCTTAGGATTGCCGGAATTTTGTGTTCCGTCGATGTTGGTGTGTGGCATCTGTCGTCGTTACTAGCGGAAATTGGTGTCTCAATTGCAGGATTGGTGATGATTCTGATTGTGGGTATTTGGAGTTGGGGCAATTCTTGACGCAATTCTAGATCTTCTGTTGACATTGTTGGAGTGGCGCCCGGGGGGGAAGAGAATATGTGGAATGGAATGATTTGTGTGTACATATAAAGAGAGAGAGACGTGGGAGAGGGGTGCAATACAAGGTAATTAGCTAGCTAGAGTGAGAAAGGTCGTTGGTGTTCTTTATTGGACTTGGATTATCTGTGGTTACAATGTGCAATCACAAACACTTCACCTACGATGTTCCGAACCTAAGACCTTAGGAGGGAGCAAACCCCTAAGTCCCAAGCCTTGACCACTAGACCAACCCCTTTGGGTTTGCAATCACAAACACTTATACTAATAATTGTACAAATTCTCTGATATGATCCACACATGGCTTGTGGGACCCACAAACTCCGTCTGAGAGGGTGTGTACAATTGTTTGTAAGTGTTGGTGTCTATACCTTTTCTAAATCAGAAGTGGGCCCACATCATTGCATACTTTCACGGACCGAACTGTAGAGAACCCTCTTCCTGTACATGGTAAGATGAGTTAAATTCGTAATGATTATCAAGATATGTACTTGTGTTGTAACGGGCTATATAATTCAACGCAATCATAACTTCATGTAATTAAAGTTGTCCATATTAACATACTCTAATGGTTCAAAAGAGACATATTTATGGTAAGGCAAAAATAATTGTTCGTGACAAACTATAGTTACCAAAATAATTGTTAACCTCAAGTTACCTAATATACCAATTCATATTTTCTATCTCAACTGATGTGTGATGTCACAATCTCCCCACCTTGTGATGCAACATCCTCGTTGCATTGGCCCAGCAACCCTCCCTCGGTAGCCATGGTGTGGCACTTAATTGTGTATATCACTTTGCTCCTACTCCGTGATTCAAGAGGTGGTTCCTATAAATTCTAGCGGTGGCCCCCATCATGTAGACTAGGGTTGTGCTCTGATACCACCTGCATCGACCCGCCCTAGCTGACCTGCTAACTCTTAGCTTAACCACGTGGCTCAAAAGGTTAACATCAAATTAGCAGTAGCTGGTGGGCATTACCTAATATACCAATTCATATTTTCAATCCCAGCTGATGTGGGATGACACACAGTAAATGTCAATTATATACCAAAAAACCAAGGTTACATGAGGGAGTTCCTTTATAAGAAACAAAACAACAATATCGAAAACGCATCACCATTCAACGCCTAAAACAGAGCTAGACAACTACACCTATCCATAAGAAAAGGAACTACACAGAATCATACAGTTAACTACTGAATATCTTAGGAGAAACATGCCAGATACGACACACTTGGTATTGGAATTGCACTTCTTAATCTTCCGCCAAGAACTAGCCTTGCCCCTAACATCATCCACAATAACAGAGCTCATGGCATTACTGGTCTTCGCTTGCCTCCTGAAAATCCTAGCATTTCTCTCCATCCATAAATGGTACACATACCTAGCCAGAACTAATCTGAATAACACTACATCCATAATCCCCCCCTTTACGTTTTGCATTGCTCAATAAAGCTCCATACTCCAGATGAAAGGAGGCCTCACAACCCCAAATTTTCTTAGAAGATGAGCCCAAATCCCTTCGCAAAAAGAACACTTGAAGAATAGAGATGATCATGAGACTCATTCACGCTATTGCATAAAACACAAACAGAATCCCTGTAGCACTCCACACTTTGACTCTATCTTTTGTTGCTAATCTGGTCCTACAATACAATCACAAGATAAAGGCTCGGATCACTCTTATCTTTTGTTGCTAATCTGGTTCTACAACATAATCACAAGATAAAGGTCCATCTGGGGATATTCCCTTTAAACCAAACAACTGAGCACCAAGGAACCAGCAAACCAAATGAATTTCTTGTTGCCCGGATCACTCCTCTTTTGTTGCTAATCTTTTGTTCTAATTAGTTGTACGGATTGATTATGTTGGTATAAGCACCAAAAGTTCCCCAACAAGAATAGCACCCCACAATTACCAGAGCAACATAGTATATGTGAGATTGAGTTGACAACTTCGTGAGAAGAGTTTCATGCACATTATTAGAAAAGTCGTCGTGGTGTTTTTTTTCTCTATTCGAGGGTAGACATTTAAACTCAGAAGAATCACAATGCATTTCGATGTAGCATAGTTAGGATCAAAATCAAGATCTTCGTTTCACACCAGATGAATTTCTTTCCTATGGTGCCATAGAGCATCAAAGTAAACCAGAACAGTGGAATGGCTCAACTACACATTTCAATCTTGTTCGAGCAATAGTTGCTAAGGGAGGCCCTGCTTCTCCACAAACGGGCTATCAGATATCCTCTTTTGGGTTTTATCTTACACTAGTGCACTCAATATGCCTTTCGACATTACGAATAGAGAGAGAATACACCATCAAATAGCACACAAACCCTTCACTTAAACAAAAGAAAAAACAATCAAGGTTTCATATAATCTACACGGACACATCTGCTGTTCTAAAATTAAAAATTGCAAAAATAATAGTAATTGCTTTGATCTGAAATGAAAGTATCACAGAAACCCAGATCAAAGAATTTGGTATATAGAATTCTGTTTCTATATTTGGAGAGATAAAGTTGGTTCTGAAATCCGGATAATTTGGGTTGATCCAGGAGTCGGGTACAGGCTCTTCTTCAATACATGACACGAATTCACGTACGCGAATAAGTCGAGCTCGCATAGCTTTCTCTTGCAAGAAATTGCTGCGCGTCTCAGCTTCTTCGGTGCAGACGGGCAGCTTAGGATTGCCAAAATTTTGTGTTCCGTCGATGTTGGTGTGTGGCATCCGTCGTCGTTACTAGCAAAAATTGGTGTCTCAATTGTAGGATTGGTGATGATTCTGATTGTGGGTATTTGGAGTTGGGCAATTCTTGACGCAATTCTAGATCTTTTGTTGACATTGTTGGGGAGAGTGAGTATGGAGAAGAAATGGAGAGGTATGCAATGGAATGATTTGTGTGTGTACATATAAAGAGAGAGAGAGAGAGAGAGAGAGAGAGAGAGAGAGAGAGAGAGATGTGGGAGGCGTGCAATAGAAAGTAATTAGCCAGCTAGAGTGAGAAAGGTCATTGGTGTTCTTTATTGGACTTGGATTATCTGCGGTTACAATGTAATCACAAACACTTCACCTACGAGGTTTCGAAACTAAGACCTTAGGATAAAGCAAACCCCTAAGTTCCAAGCCTTGACTACTAGTCCAACCCCTTTGGGTTTGGAATCACAAACACTTAGACTAATAATTGTACAAATTCTCACAGATGATCCACACATGGCTTGTGGGACCCACAAACTTCGTTTGAGAGGGTGTGTACAATTGTTTGTAAGTGTTGGTGTCTATATCTTTTCTAAATCAGAAGTGGGCCCACATCACTGCATACTTTCACGGACCGAACCGTAGAGAACCCTCTTCCTGTACATGGTAAGATGAGTTAAATTCGTAATGATTATCAAAATATGTACTTGTGTTGTAACGGGCTATATAATTCAACGCAATTGATATATAATTCAACGCAATCCCTATATAATTCAACGCAATCACAACTTCATGTAATTAAACTTGTTCATATTAACATACTTCTAATGGTTCAAACGAGACATATATTTATGGTAAGGGGTCATCTTATACTCTGACCTCATCTTTTCTCTCACTTTGGCAGTGTGTTTTAAGTGTACCCTAGATACTCGTAACTCTCACTCCCTAAAACTCCGAATTGCTATATCAAGTCATAACAATTCCACTGCGATTCTCTCTAACAAATTTGTGATATATTTAATTACTTTCGACTTGAATCAAATTAATCAAAAGGACAATAACATGAAACGGTGACAAAAATCCTGATATTGATTTATTATCTACAATGCACAATCCATATATTTATATCATAGACTTTTTTCTTCATTTCTTTGTTGCATATTTCACAGGCAGTTATCATTCTGTACATGGTAAGATGAGTTAAATTGGTAATGATTATCAAAATATGTACTTGTGTTGTAACGGACTACATAATAATACGAATCATAACTTCATGTAATTAAACTTGTTCATATTAACATACTTCTAATGGTTCAAAGGAGACATATTTATGGTAAGGGGTCATCTTCTACTTTGACCTTATCTTTTCTCTCACTTTGGCATGGTGTGTTTTAAGTGTATCCTAGATACTTGTAACTCTCACTCTCCAAAACTCCGAATTACTATATATTAAGTCATAACAATTCCACTACGACTCTTTGACAAATTTTTGATATATTTAATTACTTTTGACTTGAATGCACAATCCTAAGTTGATTTATTATCTACAATGCACAATCCATATATGGTAAGTAATGCAACATGCTCTCAATTGGTTCACATAGCAAGCACATTCTCTCAATTAATCTTTGTTGGAAAAATAATCCTTAGAGAATTCTATTATTTGCTTTTCAATTTACCTTATGATATGCTGTGAATCGAAAGTGCATGAGTAATGTTTCAGATTTAGATTCTTCTCCTCTCTATTTCTTGGCAAATATGACTCAATCCCGAGGTTTGTCATACTTACTTTCAACGTGGCATAGTTAACATGCACATAACTCCATTATAAAAATTCGTATGCAATGCACAAATGGTAAGAAATACAGGCTAGCTACTACATTCTCTTCCTCTCTATTATAGAGAGCGATGTGTGCACAATACTTTGAAATTATATATCAACGTATTTATTTTACCCACATTGTCACCCCTGCATGTGTTCACACAGATGTGAGATTGTGAAATTGAGTTGACAGCTTCGTGAGAAGAGTTTCATGCACATTATTAGAAAAGTCATCGTGGTGTTTTTTTCTCAATCCGAGGGTTAGACGTTTAAACTTAGAAGAAACACAATGCATTTCGCTGATGGGTTTCACACCAGAAGAATTTCTTTCTTGTGGTGTCATAGAGCATCAAAGAAAACCAGAACAGTGGAATGGCTCTACTACACATTTCAATCTTGTTTGAGCAATAGTTGCTAAGGGAGGCCCTGCTTCTCCACGGCTATAAGCTATCTTCTTTTGCGTCTTACACTAGTGCACTTAATATGCCTTTCGACATTACCCTTCACTTAGACAAAAGAAAAAATAAGACCAGAGTCACCAGATTGAAACCTTTAAAACAGGAAAATTTGCGGAAGTTCGAGGGACAGTACAACTTGGTTTCTCAATTAGCAAGCATCTTTGACTTATAGTTCGATCAACATAATACAGGAAGACAAGATGTCTGCCAAATTCAATGTGTCTTGTTAATTTACAGGAGGTCCAGTTGAAAAGGATAAATAAGACGGTTGTCAATTTCAGGTAGTGGGTAATAATCTGTACAAACATCCAAATAGAAAGTTATCTGATAGGAGCGTCACATAATTGAAATATATTTACTTATGACATGAGGTATAGTTAATGCTTGCAGTAGAAACAAAGTATTGACCCTAAGAACTTAACTAGAGTCCATGAGAAAGGTGAGATTAAGCCTTCTTATCTTTATTTGGTATACTGAGTGTTCTAAAAGTCAGCCGCCCAAGCCAACTGTAGGCGGGGGTCCAACTCCTGTTTAGGTGGCCAACTAGTTGGCGGCTAATCTCCGCCTAGGCCTAGGGAGCCCCTCTTCCTCCCGACTAGTGCTGAGAGATTTTTATGTCCCATTAATGCAAGTCTTGAGGTAGATTTGGTACAAACTAGACCTTTGACACTATATGCACAAAATGGCTGCTCTCACAACCTCAAGGTTGACAACCCATTTTAACTGCTGAGGCAATGAGCAATGGCCCCTGTACTACCCATACTCACAGAACCCAAACAACACCACTCCGCCATCAAAGAATCTATGAATTGAATAGTCTTCCATCCTGACTCAAGAAAGCACTAAGTTAAGATCCTAACAAGACATATACCAAGAAGGCACAATTTTAATCAGCTTCTCCAGAAGCTGCAAAACAGGCCAACTCAATGCTTCAGTCTTCAATCACCTCAGAAGCACTTCTAGTTTTGTTTGTGTCAGATGGGCACCTAGCTGATTAGGCAACTAAAGTTAGTTTTCATGCCTCCTCCGTCATGGGAAGAGAAGTTCTTCGTTGAGATGATATTTCTACATCCAAGTTAAACTTGAACGCAGCAGTGAACTCCAACAACCCCAACAAAATGTCAAAATCAGGAAAAGAAAAGGTAAGAGAACAAGCCACAGAGTCGAAATACGACCAACAACTGCAAGATATGTGAACTCTAGGAGTGGGCATTCTGCCGCGAAATAATATTTTCTTCTCTTTTACTACATAACTTGCATTCAACTGTTCAAGTATGGCAAACATAAATGACTTGCAGCTCTAGGTTAGCTCTCTGTGCCATCTCTACCAAACAATTTAGCATGTTTCGGAAGTGGAAATCAACTGAGCAAACATCAAAGCTAAGAGTTGAAAGAGGCAGTTCACATACCATGATGCACCATAGTTGATTACGGCCTGCAAACAGATTTTTGAAAAACATGAATCAGTTCAACTCAATTAAGAAACTATTACCCATTATAATTCATACACAAGGACACGCATAGGAATATAAAAACAAAAAAAAAACAGCAAACAGAAGGAACCCAAATTCATATTTAAATAAGAAGAATCACTATAAAAGGTCCCAAACAGTCAATTCATCAGTAACCTGGTGTGCACTTCACGAGCAAACACAAACTCAGATATTTAAATGCTTACAGGGGTTTTGGAAGTTCTGATTTGGTGAAAGATATCCTTGAGGTTATCATCACTGGAGGCACTGATGAGTTTACCATGGCGATTTGAAGGCAAATTCACACCAGTTCCCTCCAACCCTTTCTTCTTTCCCTTCTCTTCTTTCTCCATTTTTGCTTTGCTCTGTTGGGTTGTCCTTCCAAACCCAAGCGCCGGCCCAATCCTTTCGATGTAAGGCCGTGTTTGGAACGAAGGGAATGAGATAGGATAAAAATTGAAATAGTTTATTTTGTTCCTCGTACGAAAGGATCTATTTATGCTAATATTAAGAAAATTTAATATGCTAGTATATATTAAGAACCTGGGATAGTACTTTTTAAAAAAATTAATTGGAAATTTACAGAAACATTCGCATCAACTGCAAATATTCCTCTCAAATCTTTATTCGTTTTCCACTTTGAAAGAGAGAGAAAAAAAATTTAAGTTTTTTGTCACCTTTAAATTTCTTTCATAATAAAAAAAATCTACTAAACGATAAATCAATAAAGAGTAAAATCAGTAAACATAATCAAATTCTACTTGTTCTATAAGTCATTCATATTTGCAAGTGGTAGTTAGCTCATGCGGTAGAGCTCTTGAATGCCCCACACTTCATCTCGGAATTGAGTCTCATTCCCCCTCCTCGTGTAATAGATTAGGAATGATAAATGACAAAAAAAAAAAAAAATCCTTCATATTTTATTATTTGCCCTGCCATTGCTTTTTCTTCCGGTTTTTCTTTTTCTTTCAATTGGGTTCTTCATTACTTTTTTTTTAAAAGGTAAAAACTTCATTAATCTTGAAAGAGATACAAGACTAATAGGGACAAGGAAAAGCAACAACCACAAGTCGCTCAATCCGAGACCCAAACCCAAACGATTGGCAAGGAACCAATCGAGAACTCCATAGGGACAAAGCCCATCAAACAGGGCCGAAGCCCGAACACCCATGGGTCAAAACCCAGATATTATGATACAAAGTCCTTCATATTTTATTATTTGCCCTGCCATTGCTTTTTCTTCCTGTTTTTTTTCTTCTTCATTACTTTTTGACTCGCATACGTGTCAAATTCCTTGATCCGTGTTTTAAGATGGGTTGAGTTTTACACGTGGGATACTTGCTTGTTGTCAATGGTATCACTGTGTCATGAGATTGTGTAGTAACGCTTTTTGCATGAGTTGCGATGGTAATGGAGTTGTAATGCCAAAAGCTTGCATGAGATATGCCTTGGGTTTGCTAAAAGAAGTAAATTCATTGGTCGGCAGATGGTTGTAAAACTTGTAATGACACATAAGGTCACACCATCACAATTGCGCCCAGCGCCATAAGCACTATTACACAATCATTTGGTAAAGTGATACCATTGGCCAAGTGAAGGAAAGTTTTAGGCAACCCAAGCAATCAAGGGCAAGTTCGATAACGTATCTCGATTGGCAAGCACATGTGTCTCTTATGTCATTGTAACATGATCCATTGAGCTCGACTATGGGAGAACTTTAAAGGCCGAGGGGAAAAGTTCCATGGCACTAGCACACGAAACAAATGCATTTTCATTTTTTAGTTATTGACTATTTTTGTTTAAAAAATACATGTCTGCCCACTCCTTTAGAATATTTGACAGTTCATTTTACTCTCTCTACTTCATTCTTTGTTCTCTCTTTTCTATCCATGAAAAGAGAGAAGAATAACTGAGATGCAAATCTTTCACAATCGAGAACAAGTTGGGGTCTGTTGAAGGACTTTAAAATAAAAGAAAAAAACAGTTTTCTTGCCTTAATTTCATTTCATAATCATTTTAAGTATACCATGTTGTTCTATAGTATTATTGAGAGAAAATGTAACGCCCCAAATTTTGGAGACGTTATTATTATTACATTAATAATGAAAGTCTGGAAAAAATAATAAAAGTCTTTAAATAAATATCCTCAAATATTACATTTATTCTGACAGGGTCGGGTTTACGGCTCCTCTCAGACCTCTGTCGGGTCTGTCCCCATATCGGTAGCTTCTCCGTATTGCTCCAAGTTGTAATATCCCTCCTGCTCATTCTGATAATCTAGCATAATACGTTCGAGTCGTCAGGCAACATCATGGTATTATGCCAGGGTTACACAAGTGCAACACCGTGAGCAATACGCCCAGCAAATTACCCTACCCTACCCAAACCCTAAACTAGCAATTCTAGACCAATATAAAAGGTGGCAGAAAAGTAAATATTTATTAATCACAAACAGTAATTTCATGAGTGCCGATAAAACAGTGTCAATGCAATCAGGGTATAAACAACAGTCTCATTTAGAAAATCAATCGTGTCTCGTGTCAAAAATCAACTGTGTCGCGTATCATAAATTAGTGTCTCGTATCATTTTCTCTTAAGGGAATTCTTCTTCAAATTTCATTATCTCATCCATCATTATCATCTCCCATCGTTTGAAAGTTATTGGGCCCGTTTCCGTCTCGTTTCAACTGACGAATCCCAACCTTTCCGCTCGAGGTCCCGACCGTCTTACATCACTGAACTTAACCGATCTGTTTGTAAGGTCCGTCCACCCCGCGACTCACACGACATAGTCCCGGCCGTCTTATGTCACTGAACTTAACCAGTCTGTTCATAAGGTCCGTCCACTATGTGTTATGCATGCTTAACCCTAACCTCCAAATTATCCACGCGAATTGGGGTTGGCGTTCTCGCTGCATTACCGTATTGGTTTAGTCCCGACTGTCTCATATCACTGAACTTAACTAGTCTGTTTATGAGGTCCGTCCACTAGCTGTCATCATTACCATTTTCATTCTCATCTCTATTTATCATTTGTCAAACCGTCGATCATTTTCTCGAAAACCGTGTCGTATCATTATCGCATAGTTTCGTGCAATATGCTTTTTCGAAAACTCTTCCCGTGCAAAACTTTGTGCATTTTCTCAAAAATCATGGCGTGTTGATAATGTATCATTTCGTGCTCGTGCAACATGTCTTTTCAAAACTCTTTTTGTGAAAATCTCCTTTCTCGCAAAACGTGATATTTTTGGGCGACCTTCTCTTGACAACGAGATAACCAGGAAAGTCCCAGGCCGGGGGTCGGAATATCCAGTTAATAGCACCCATCCCTTTCTTAGGCAACGCGAAGCTAACCTTTTTGACAGACTTTCAAGGGTGTTAGCCTTGGGCTATCTCATCATCTCAAGTTAGTCAAAACATTTTGATAAAATCTTTTCGGGAAATCTCGTGTCGTTCAAACATTCTTTTCGTTCAAAATTCATCGAACACTATAACGGCGTGCTTCTCAAAGTCTATTTTCTTTCGTGCAAAACAACGACTACTTTTCTCTTTTCAAAAATTCATCGAGCACTACGACAACGTGATTTTGATAAAATATTTTCAATGCGAGCATTATAACGACTACGTGTGTTTAAAGATTAAATTTTCCTAAGCCACCTTGTTACTTTTTACCGTAAGCAAAACTAGTAAACTTTGTTTTAAAATGTACTTAAAAACGACTACGGGAAAATTATATTGACTATTTTTTTTTTTTGAAAGGATAAAACTTTATTAACCATTGAAAAAACAACGATTAAAGGGGAAGAAGATCAACGGCATCCCAACTTGAGGAACAACCTCCCACAAGAAGATCATAGCCTCTTCAAACCCGAACAAAAACGATTGGCATGGAACCAATTGAACATCACATGGGCCTAAAACCCAGATCTACAATAAACGCAAATCCGAAAGGCCAACTTTCAGCCTCCAAAACAACTGCCACTGCCACCATATGAAAGACCGCCGCCGCCACAGCTCCTGCCGCTCACCCACAACGGCCACCGACGATCGAGCAAGCGCCAAACAACACACGACCACCGTAATCTGCCACACCACCACCGCAATCAGCCACCCGACCACCGCCAGTCCTCCACGCCATACATCACTCCACGCCAAGATTGCCCACCACCAGTCCACATCCGCATCATCTCGACAGCCAAAATCCACCATCCAGCTCAGCTCCAAAAACAACCATCTGCCAATCAACACCAACCACCACCGCACCACCCACCACCACACCACCACACCCGCCTTGC
Source organism: Gaultheria prostrata (assembly GCA_036023075.1). Taxonomy (NCBI): domain Eukaryota; kingdom Viridiplantae; phylum Streptophyta; class Magnoliopsida; order Ericales; family Ericaceae; genus Gaultheria; species Gaultheria prostrata. The sequence continues at coordinate 16,545 of JAXBDA010007689.1, forward strand.
AAAAACAGCGAACAAAACCAGCCCACCAAGCCGCCATCCCCAACCAAACCCCATCGTCCATACTCCGACCACCAAACCCACCCGCCGCCGCGGAACCCAACCCCAGAACCACTGGCTATTAGGCCAAAAAACCCCGATGGGAATATGAGGGAATATGAGGGGTTAGAGAGAGAAAGATGTGGGAATTAACTACTCTTCTATGGATTTTTGGTAGTTAAAATTATATTGACTATGAAATGATCATAATGACTACGTAAATATTAATATTGAACTAGGAAAAACTAGATTAGAATTAGGATAAGATAATTTACCTTAA
>JAXBDA010007690.1:0-16856 GCA_036023075.1 Gaultheria prostrata
GGGGGGGGGAGGGAGAGAGAGAGAGGTTACAGTTGATCAGAAGTAGTATTACCGGTGACAAAGAAGATACAAACTGACCACAAATATGAAATATAGGTACACTACATAGTTTCAGGATGTACTCTTGACATACTGATCATCTATATGGTACAGCTAGAACATAGAAGTACTTCAGTGTTACAAGGTGAGCAAATATATTCCCGTAACGTGAAAGAGTGGAGACTCATGTTGCTTCGTAGCTATAATACTGCTAGCAACTAGAAAGATTGTTATCCAAAACTACTGAAGTTACGATGCGTTGTTTCCGTAACAACTACTGATTGATAGCTTTGGGCTCCTCTATAGCGACAAATGATAGGATCTTCACACGGATGAACCATAGGCCTGAAAAAAGGATTCAGGTTTCGATGTTGAACTTCCTGATGAGGATGCGGTGGTGGTGGCGGCTTCTTTTTTGTTTCGCCCGTAGCATGCATCTAAAATATCAAATCCTTCCCTTCCAATCTTAACAAGGTCCGCTTGTCCTGCCATGGAAATTTCACAGTGCACAAACTTTTCAAAACACTTGAAAACTGTATTGTGTTTTGACTAGAAAGGCTACTACCTAAAACCCCTTTTATAGACATAATCAAAGACCCTCATTTTTTTATTCTCATCCTAGTTGAGGGACAGTGGGAGGGTTATCCTCATCAGGAGAATTACATACATCATCTGCTGACAACAGCACACCCCAGTCATCACAATCTCGAAGCCAAGTCACATAGGAGTATATAAATTGAAAGGTTAGGAACATTTTTCTATAGACCAGTCATCTTTTGTCTAATAAGAAATCATTCATGGGATTGGATTCTTGAACTCAAATGCTTTTATTGGGTCTGGTAACTCCTTTGACTGCTTTGGATAAACTTGTAGTCATGTAATTTTTGGTTTGACAGATTCTGTTGGAACCTGTTGGAGCCCACTTGAGCAGCTTCCAATCGGGAACTTCCACGTGTGTTGGTTGATACCAAGGCCTGAACATCATTTTCCAAGTTCTTTCGACTTCTCCACTTTCGGTTTATTTTCCGGACCCATGTCAAGCTTTTTAGAGAAGTTCAAGGGGCAGATATTGGTTCTTTGCTGCTAGGAACTTATGAGTCCAAGGGACCTGAATGCTCAAGTTGTGGATAAACTAGAATAAATCATGCAAAAAGTAGTTCAATGGAAGGTAAACATATTATGCTTTTGTTGGGTCCATTCCTGGTCAATAGCTTCATCCTTAATCCTACTGAGTCATTTGAATAGTAATGAGAACTTTCTCTTTCCACTTCACTAATATAATTCTGGAAAAATTCAATTATGTTATAGCTAGTGTGTATCTAGATAGCTTGGAGACAGGCCATGTTTCAAATAGTCTAAACCAGAATATATTCCAGAGGCACTGTCCTCCATGAATAATAGACTATAAACTATGAAGCACCAACATACCTAGAGGTCATCGTATCCGTGTCGGAAAGGCCGGGGACTCACCACAAATAAGCATAGGACACCCTCCGTGATGTGTCTACTACTTTGTTATTACTTTTTATGATGGTACACACTGGGGATAGGGGGGACTCGGCAGGGACACATATGGGACACAACATGGTGGCTTTTGTAAACTTTTAATGCTTTTCCTCCTGTAAGTACTTATAATCCAAAGATTATGTAACCTAAAGTATAACATAAAATATTTTTATGCTTAGGTATACTCCATCAGTTGGTAATGCATTTGATAGGAGTCCTAACCTAAATATTAATTTAATGTTAAATTAACTTAGGGGGTGTTCCATTAAGTGGCTTTTTGGTTTATTATGCTTTACGATACATGTCATTCTCTTCACATACATCAACTAAAAAAAGCCAAAAAGCCAACCTCAGTGGAATACCCCCTTAGTCTCAATTCAGGCGCTGTAGTTATAGTTTGGGGTATTTGCACTTACACCCCCTGTACTTTGCTCGATTTGCAAATACACCCCTTATACTTTTTTTAGGCACTTACACCCTACAGAGAACCCGAATTTTGCTTAGGTTCGGACTTCGACTTTCCCGATCAAATTTCGATGATCCGATGCATTCAATGTGTTCAGAACGTGTTTTCAAGGGTATCCAGCAAGAATCAGCCAAAGAAAGGACCGCGAAGGGCTTGGATTAAGCAGTTTTCTGTAAAACTGTATATGTTTGGATCAAGCCCTTCCCATTCATTTTTTTTTGCCAATTCCTCGCGTGTACCTTTAAAAACACATTCCAAACACATTGGACGGATCGGATCATCGAAATTTGATCGGGAAAGTCCAAGTCCAACCTAAGCGAAATTCAGGATCTCTGGAGGGGGTGTAAGTGCCTAAAAAAAAAGTACAGGGGTGTCTTTGCAAATCGAGCATAGTATAGGGGGTGTAAGTGCAAATACCCCTTATAGTTTTAGTAATTAAGTGTTACAGGTTTCAAGTTTCAGAACATCCTAAACTTGTGTTCAGTCGTGGGATACCTTTCACACATATATATTCTCCAAAAGTAAGTACATATCCACGCAAAATTCTCTTGTCTGGATAGTTGGGTCTGAAATGGCTTTTGCCCTAGTATTTGATGTGTGTTGATGCATTTTTTATAAAATTTCATAAGAATGACTTAAATTGGGCTTTAGGAATGCAGTAAACCAGAACACTTTCACGAAATGTTTAGCTTGAATTTCAGGTGAAAGAAGGCTGCTGTAACTGATCTAGCCATATGTGACTATCTCACTATCCTTTCTTTAACCGTGTTAATTTATCGATCCTTTCTGTTTTTTCTGCTAAGTCCTGTGTTGTAACTACTCCTGCCAATGTTCAAAGTGAGCTGCTTCTTTCTGTCCCAACATCACTTTGCACAATACTAGAAAATTAAGAGTTTCGTGCAACTGAGGGTTGTTTTGCATCTTACTATTTTACAGGCCTTATTAGAATCAAATTACCATATTGTAAACTATAATGTGTGTGTGAGAGAGAGAGTATAGTTGTATAGTCACTGTGACAAAGAAGACACAAGTTGGATGTTCTTTTGGCATACTGATGAAATATGTGGGTACATAGGAACATTTTGAAACTAGTTAACTTAAAACAGCTAGACTATGAAAAGTACTGCTACTTCAGTATTACAAGAAGAGAGCAAATATTTTCCCTATCTTGCTTTTATCTTTTTGTTTTTCAAGATTTCTGAAAGACTAGGAAATTCATATTGCTTCATAGCTAATAACACTGCTCACAGGAGCAACTAGTTATGCTTCCCAAAACTAGTGAAGTTATGATAAGTAGTTTCTGTAACAACTATTGCTTCATAACTTTGGGCTCCCCTGTAGCGACAAATGAGAGTATCTTCACTCGGATGAACTGCAGGCCTGAAAAAAGGATTCAGGCGTCGATGTTGAACTTCCTGATGAGGATGTGGTGGTGGCAGCGGCTTCTTCTTGTTTTGTCCGTAGTATGCCTCCAAAATATCAAACCCTTCCCTTCCAATCTTAACAAGGTCTGCTTGTCGTGCCATGGAAATTTCACAGCGCACGAGCTTTGGAAAACACTTGAAAACTGTTTTGTGTTTTGATTGGAAAGGCTACTACCTAAAAATCCATTTATATAGATAGAAAAAGCCCGTCTTTTTGTGGATTCTCACCCTAGCTGAAGGGCAGTGGGAGGGTCATCCTCATCAGGAGAATTACATCATCTGCTTACACAGCACACCCCAGTCATCTTTTGTCTGATAAAAAATCATTCATGGGATTGGATTCTTGTACTCAAATGCTTTTGTTGGGTCTGGTAACTCCTTTGACTGCTTTGGATAAACTTGTAGTCGTGTAATTTTTGTTTTGACAGATTCTGTTGGAACCTGTTGGAGCCCACTTGAGCAGCATCCAATTGGGAACTTCCTCGATTGTCGGTTGATACCAAGAGCTGAACATCATTTTCCAAGTTCTTTCTATAGAATTTTCCACTTTCGGTTTATTATCCGGACCCATTTCAAGCCTTTTAGAGATAAGATTCAAGTGGCAAATACTGATTCTTTGCTGATTGGTACTTATTGAGTCCAAGGAACTCAAATTGTGGCTGTAACTCAAATTGTGGCTGTACTAGAATAAATCATGCAAAAAGCGCTTCAATGGAAGGTAAACATATTATGCTTTTGTTGGGTTCCATGTATGATTCTGAAGAAATTCAACTATTTTGTAGCTAGTGTGTATCTAGATGGCTTGGAGACGGGCCATGTGCCAAATATTCTAAACCAGAATAGATTCTAGAGGCACGATCCTCTGTGAGTAATAGATTATAAGCTATGAAGTACCGACATACCTAGAGGTTATCCTATATGTCAGTCAGAAAGGCCCGGGACTCGCCAAAATAAGTGCAGGACATGCTACATGATGTGTCCATTAATCTGTTGTAATTTTTTTTTGGTGGGACACAATGGGGATAGGGGGACACGGTGGGGACAAACATGGGACACAGCATGCGGCATTTGTAAACTTTTTAAAGCTTTTCCGGGTGTAATTACTCATAATCCAAAGCTATACGACTAGAACCAAAAGTGTAACATAAATTTTTTTATGCCTAGGCGTACCATCGGTTGGTAATGCATTCGATAGGAGTCCTAACCCAAATATTAATTCTAGTTGTTAAATTAACTTATTTTTCTCTATTAAGGCACTGTTATTGCAGGTTTACTAGTGACTTTTACATGTTTCAAGTTTCAGAACATCCTCACCTTGTGTTCAGTAGTGGCCCTAGTGGGGACACCTTTAGGGTTGCAAACGAACCGAGCTGCTCGCGAGTAGCTCGTGACTCGGCTCATTAAGGTTCGGCTTGTTTAGTAAACAGGCTAGGTAGAACTCGGCTCATTTATATAAGCTAGCTCGTTTAAGTAGGCTCGTTAAGCCGAGCTTAAGCTCAATTTTTGGCTCGCTCGGCTCCACTCATTCACACCCCTAGATTAGGGTGGGCATGCCTGACACGAAAAATAAAATAAATCTATGTAGTTGAGCTAAAAATAAATATTTTTATGAGTAATTTTATATATTAGACATTAGTTTGATGAACTATCGAGTAAAAAAAATAAAATTTTAACTAAAAATAGGACTTTTTGACGTGATAAGACAACATGAACCCGACACTACCCGAAACTTGACACGAAAATCTGATAAGTTAAAAAATGTTATAAGAATTTATAAATAAGATTCTGATACATAACACGAAAATGACATGAAATAACCCGATGCTCACCCCTACCCTAGATACCTTTCACACATGCATATTTTTCACAAATAAATACATAGCCATGTAAAATCTCTCATGTTTGGATAGTTGGGTCTGAAATGGCCTTTCCCCTAGCATTTGACTTGAAAGTTGCGGTTTTTCCCCTATCATTTCAGAACAATGAGTTAAATTGGGCTTAGGAATGAATTTCAATTGAAACAAGCTGCTGTATCTGAATAATTGCCATATATGGCTAAGTCCTTTCAAGAATTTAACCTTGTCTATTTTTTCTTCTGCTAAACTGACATATGGTATTGTAAATGCTCCTTACAATTTTCAAATTGAGCTGCTTTTTTCTTCACAACATTGCTAAAAGTTTTAGCTAATGAAAAGAATAAAACCCGTTACGAATAATATATGGGTGTGATTAAAAAATTTTACGGCATGGCTTAAACATAATTCGAATCTATAATCTCTAGATAGATAATATTAGGGGATAGTGTATTATTATTTAATTTCGACTCTATTTATCCGATAAAATTATGTATCCAAGAAGAGCATAAATAATCCATTCTATTAATCACGTTAAATGAATGGACCATAAGGAGAATATCGAGATGAACGTGAGCCAATCCAAAGGATTTAGCTTTTTAAGATCCTGCGCTATCTTCGATACAGCTAACAAATTCAATGAGAACTCCAACTCAACCTCAATTTTTTTTTAAGCATGAGGTAGGACAAAACAATTCCACTTTCCACCGGAAGATATGATTGCCCCCCTCTCTCTGGATCAGAAAAAATCGGCTTGTTTTGTATAGGCTTGATTCATTTATATGGGGCTCATTTACAAGCGAGCCGAACTCGAGCTCAAACTCTAATTTTAGAATTTTTAATAGACGAGTTGAACCGAGCATTATAAGACTTGGCTCCCCTCAGCCCATTTGCACCCCATACTGGCATTGAGATTGAATTTTCCAACAGCCCATTGCGTGGGAAGCCCACCCTCGCCCCACAAGGGCCGTTTCTTGTGATCGAACTTGGACTGTGGAAATGGACTCAAACTCTTAGACATTGAAATTACGTTATTAACTTCTCGGATCAGATTAGGCCCAAAATGCGGATCAGAAAAAAAAAAAAAAAAAAGATTAGGCCCAAAATAGATATTTTTTAAATTATTAAAAATCAACCGATATTGAGCTAATTTTTTATGGGGTACCAGTAAACATTATTCTGAAAAACATGAATGACTACGATCCGTATGGGACCTAGAGTGGGCCCAACAGACGAGCTATACGAATCTGTACGTGCCAATCTGTACTCATAATAAGGTCCTTTCAATATACATGCTGATCCAAATGGAATTTTTTTTGGTCCTTACTAGTTTCTTTCGATAAGAGGAATCTAGCAAATCTTTAAAAAATTCACTAAAAATAAAAAAATTCAAAATAAACAAGTTCTATTTTTGTCTTTATTCACAAAATTTTTAATTTGATTCATAATTTTTTACTTTTTAAATCCATCTCGGCGAGGTAAAGTAATAATCCATGAAAATAAATACAAAATTATCAAATGCAAAAACAAAAAAAATTAAATAAAAACAAAATATGAAATTATGTTTGCCAAAAACACCTCCCCTTCTAGAAATATTACTTTGGGGCACCATGGAAATATTAAAAAGGTAGAAGGGGAGGAGGGGAATATGTCTATGGTGCCCCAAAGTGGTATTGGGGTATCGGTGTCCACTAAGCCATTGGATCAGAAAATAGATGAATCTGAGCCATTAGATGAAAACCACCACAAGAAAGAGAGTGGTTTTGCTCTTTTCCCATGCAGTAATACTTACTACAAACACAAGTTTTACTTAACTACAAAAATAGACCACACTTACAACACATATATGCCATAAATTGTGATAAGTAAAGCCTATATTTATGGTATGTAAAGTCTGTATCCATGATAAGTAAATCCAATATTCGCAGTAAATAAAACTGGGACACTGATGCCCGAATACCACTTTGAGGCACCACGGCGGGACTCTTCTTTGGCAGCATTACGAAAGGAAAAAGTACCAAAAAGCACATCATTTTTTCCAGTACGTTTAAACTGAAATAACTGAATATCCTTAACTTTGGTCAGTTCAACTCTTCTACTGTCGGCTACTAACTGGACGATAAAAATACTCTTTTACTAGTAAAAATGCCAATGTTGTTACTTAAATATGCACTCTTATTGATCAAAAGCACTCTTATCAGCTAGTGGTGGCTAACTCATGCGTGAGTTTTTAATGTCTCATACTGTATTCCGGGATCGAGTGCAAGTATCCTCCCTATGTAATTAATTAAGAAGGGCAAATGAAAAAAAAAAAGCAATTTTTGTCCTAAACAACTCTCCTATTTTGAAAAAACAAAACTAGCCTGATTTGACAAAGAAACATAAACATATTTTTTGGTTTATGTAGCAATAAACCATAAACTCCTTTGGTTTCAAATACTGGTTTATTCCACTCTTTATAAAGAGATCAACGGTACACATAATTACACGTGTCACCAAAAAATCACCACTTGTTTTTTTGCCAAATATCGTTTATTGCCCCCAAAAAACCAAAAAACATGTTTATGTTTGTTTGACAAATGAGACCAGTTTTGTTTTTTCAAAATAGGAGAGTTGTTTACGACAAAAATTGCTTTTTTTTGTTTTTTCCTCGTTTGTCTTCATCTCCGTTCTCTCTCTCTCTCTCTCTCTCTCTCTCTCTCTCTCTCCTCTGCTACTGCCCTAATTCTTCTTCTTCTTCCTCTTGTATTGGTTTGGAATCGCTTGTGATTGATCGACAAGGCAAATGGCGAGCCGTACTTGTGACCTTGTAGAACGAGTACATCCAGCTCAACAGTTCGATACCGATGCGTTGCTTCGTTACTCCTCTGCTAACGTCCATGGCTTCCCTCTCTCTCCTTCCAAATTCTCCGTCTCACAGGTCTCTCAATCATCTCTCCAATCTCTCTCTCACTGTATGTCTGTTTAATCATTGATGCTTTTGGCCTAAATTAGTAACTTGTGTTAAAAAGACTGTCGGTGTTTGTTCGTCAGTAGTTTTTTTTGGCTTCAAGTAGTAAATTTTTGCTGATGATTAGACTCCTTCTATTGGGTCGAAGGATTAATCCAGAAAATTTAAATGGAGTCGACAAAAAATCGAAAGGACGAACAAAAATACCGAGGGAAAGAAACTCAGGCCAAATGGCATCTATCTATGAGTGTATGCTTAGATGATTGTTGATAAAGATTGTTTGGTTGCTGATGACATGTAGGAAAAGTGAAGATGTAGATTCTTATTTCCAACTTGGTTTGATTTTCTTTCGTATTCGAAATGATCAGTTGAGCTCAAATCCAGCTCTTTCAGTTACCTGAGGCAGGAAGAAAGTGTTTGAAGTTTACTTTCTTTTGCTTTTCCTTGACTTTCTCGGTGACAGAACAGAGCTTTCTTCAGTCCATCTATGTATTCTTTGATGAACATTCGTAATTGTTTTTTAGTTGCTGAGTAAATGTTGTAGAGCGAATAAAGAATTTAGATTTTCAAACTTAGTTTTGAGGCATTTTATTGAAAAACTCTTGTGGGACTGAAAAATGATCAAGTGAGCCTAAAATAAATTGACTTGTTTCGCTAAGTTGATGCAGGGTGATATATGCTGTACAAATTTGTTGGCTTGAATTGTCATACGGGTTATTGTATTTCAGTTTGGGCATGGTCAATCAAATCCTACGTTTCTGATAGAGGTTAGTTCGGGCTCTTCTGTTCAACATTATGTGCTGAGGAAGAAGCCACCTGGCAAATTGCTTCAATCTGCACATGCCGTGGAGAGAGAATTTCAGGTGTGCCTCCCATTATGTTGACTTGTATATATATGCAAGACTGAGATGTATTGCTGATATTTCTGTGTGTGGGTGTATATTTATTCTTGCGTACTTCTCATTGACATGATCAACAAGACAACAACAGCAACACCACTTGATTTCTGTTTTTTTCTTGATCTATAAATTAATAAAGTACCTTTGTTTACTTATGTCTTTGTCTGTGGATCAATATGACAGGTCCTACAGGCATTAGGGGCTCATACACAGGTTCCAGTTCCTAAAGTCTTCTGTCTGTGTACTGATTCCAGTGTAATTGGAACTCCGTTTTACATCATGGAATACTTGGATGGGCGCCTATTCCTTGATCCCCGGCTACCTGTATGAACTTAAACTTTGTTGTTATATGCTCTGGTTTCCAATTTTGATTCCTTCTTTGACATGCCTGATTCATGTTGTTCATCTATTATGCCCTTGTGTTTCTAGTTCAATTTTCAGTTGTTGTACTGTGATCTTTTTATCAGGGTTTGGCACCTAGCAGGAGGAGGGCCATATATAGTGCAACTGCAGCAGCTTTAGCTTCTCTGCATTCTACTGATGTGGATGCCATTGGTCTGGGAAGATATGGGCGTCGGGACAACTACTGTAAGCGACAGGTATGTGTAGTATTCCTAGAGATTAAATTTGGTAATCTCTTATTCTCTTCTCTAAACCTTCTACCTGGGTATGGCATTGGCAAAGGTATCATAAATGACTGGATGTTCTGAGAAGGAAAATGCCAGTAGTGGCATTAGTTGAAAAATGGGTTACTACTTTTTGGTGAGATGAAATTTCAAAGGTCATCGACATCTATTTTGAGACTACTCTGATATTAGAAGGACCATCTCTCTGTTTAACAGATTTTTTCAAAGTAGGGTTTTGGAGTTCAAAGTCTGATACTGTAATGCAAGAAAATGTCAGTCAACGACTCAACAGATGGATGAAGGTGTAGCATCTGAAACTAAAAGGCAGCTAGGGGTTGATTAAAATGGACCAGTTTCTCTGCTAATCATTCATTTGGTTATCTGTGGCATCCATTTAATGAAAAATCGGTTGATGCATGTTGCAGTTTTTAGGAGAGTTAATTTTGTGTTTGGATGTGGAGTTTACCCCACCCTTGATTTTTACAAAATGGATGGACTATAGCTTCCCTGATTTGTGTCAAAATGGGCATATGAAAGATATGATTCCTTCTTCAAAACTGTGATGGGCCACACCCATTATTAGGAAGTTCTAGTCGATACAACAAGACACCCACAATCTCAGTGACATCAAGATTCGGGAGAGGTATTTGGTAGGCAGCTTACCCCTCTTTTTTGTGAAGTTGCCGATTGCGTGAACCATTGCCAATTCTCGTAGTCGAGAAACCTTGGCTACGTGTTGCTATTTCTGGCCAGGCAGCCAGATCAACTGTTGGCTACTTGGCTCCCCTTCTTGAGATCTTTCCTTGGCTTTCAAGTCAGGTTTAGCTGGGTATTTTACCCCATACCTGACCTGTAAATTCCGACTTCTGTATTTATTATTTGACTAATAAAACCTTCTTGTCAGATTCTACATTGAATTTATGGCTTTCAATTCAGTAATGCTTACAGATTTAGTGAAGTCTCTTGGATTCACTCTATCTAATGACATTATGCGAACTTTAGGTGGAGAGGTGGGCCAAGCAATATATTGGTTCAACTGGTGAGGGCAAGTCTGAAAGAAATCCAAAGATGTTAGCGTTGGCTGACTGGTTACGACAACATATTCCTCTCGAAGATTCTTTGGGAGAAACATCGGGCCTTGTTCATGGCGATTTTCGGGTTGATAACCTTGTATTCCATCCCACTGAGGTGAAGTGCTTCAAAATCTGCAAGTTACTTTCTGGCCATGAGTCATGACTAGTTTTAGTTGACATATTGCTTAAGATTGTACAAATTGTGAAGATCTGGCCTGGCCATGAGTCATGACTTAGTTTTAGTTGACATATTGCTTAAGATTGTACAAATTCTGAAGATTAAAATGTATTCTTTCTTAAAAAGAAAATGGTGCCACATACTCATTTCAATTTTCATGTGCCTTAAAATGGCTTAATAGTTGTCCCTGATCCTGAATGGCTACAGAAGTTCATTTCTAAATATGTGTACCTAGTCCTAAATGGCTTAAGAGATTTGATCCGCATCTAATCACGGATTGTTGATTGTGCAGGATAAAGTGATTGGCATTCTTGACTGGGAGTTGTCCACCCTCGGTAACCAAATGTGTGATGTTGCATACAGCTGCATGGTACTATTGGCACCTTTTCCTAATCCTCACTATTTAAGATGAAAGGAAATTAAAATTTCTGACTTGAAGCGACTGGAACATGTTACATGTTCCTTCGATTTTGCAAATGTTTTGATTGTTATCCTGCTTTGTTTTTGGTATTTGGAGATTTAACATCAGGAATTTCATCTTCCCCTCAACCCCCCTGCCCCCTCAAAAATTGAAGGAAAAAAGAGAAAACAAAGGGAGGAGCTTAGATGAATTGTCAGGTTCCCCAGTTGATTGGTACTTCTTTTTTAATCCTTTCTTGGCAGCCGTACATTGTGGATGCTGGGCTTGGTAAAGTGCAACAGGATGAAGGTTTTGAAGTTACTGGAATACCTGAAGGAATTCCTACGCAGGCAGAATTCCTGGCAGAATATTGCTCTGCAGCTGTAAGATCCATATCAAATGTTAGGTTGGATAGTTATATTAGCACCTTTTGCACTTATAGTAAGAAATAAAAATATTCATATCACAGATATTGTATCCCACCGGAATACCTCGAATGCATGAACATAATATCAAAGAACAATATAAAAAATAAAAAGGATGTTGTGAGAGAGGATTCCGTTTATGTAGTGCTAGTTGCTAATTCATCAAGTAGTTAGATTTTGCATACTAGATTTCCTGTTTTGATATCTGTTGAATTAAGGATTAATAGCTAATTGAAAAAATTCGGACAATTTAAAGAAACGCGATTTTTACTTATTTCCCATGCTTATTATGCTTGCTGTTGTATACTTTCATTTGGAATGACTTACTTTATGGGCATCGTAATGTAGAAAAACCCGTGGCCTCTGGCCCAGTGGAAGTTCTATGTTGCCTTTTCCTTGTTCCGTGGGGCTTCAATCTACGCGGGCGTACATAGTAGATGGATTATGGTATGTCGAGCCAAGCAAGTCTTGCATATATGAAAGTTAAAATGAATTGTTTGCCCCAATGTTTTGTTAAAGGGATATGGCATGCGATTAATTTGTCATACACTGCAGGGTAATGCTTCAGGAGGTGAGCGTGCCCAGCGTGCAGGGAGAAAAGCAAATCTTCTTGTGGAAACAGCATGGTCATTTATTGGACGGAAATCAGTGCTTCCTCAGCACCCACCTTCTTGTATAAGTTGACACCTTTTTGGTTTTTAAGTATATATAGTAAATCTCATACTTGTGTAGCTTATGGGAACTCATTTTCCTTTCATTGCTCTTTTAGTATTAAAATGAAGTAAAGCTTGGAATTTTGGGCGAAGTAAATGAACAATTTTACCACTCAATAGGCTAAGCATATTTGGGATTGCTATCTGATGTGTCATGTAGTAATGTGATTGCATACCGTTCTCTTGCTCTTGATTTTCCTATTGGTATCACCCGAAACATTGCTAATGTGCTGGTTTCTCTTTTATCTAAATTATCCAGATGCAACTGGGCAAGAACACTTGGAACGGTTAGAAAATGAGAGCAACCACTTAAAGGAAGGGGGAAAATTTGTTCCTAGTAAGAAGGTTCTGGAATTAAGAGCGAGATTAATTAAGTTCATGGAAGATCACATATACCCCATGGAAAATGAGTTCTCCAAACTTGCTCAGTCTAGCATGCGCTGGACAGTTCATCCAGAGGAGGAGAACTTGAAGGAGTTAGCAAAGAGAGAAGGCTTATGGAACTTATTTATACCCGTATGTATTTGGTTCTAGTTCCCATTTTGTCATATCTCTGTCATCTTTGTGCTCCTTTTTGGTCGTCAAGTGTGAGTGTTTTTGGTTCTAGTTCCCATTTCGTAGCTATTGCACTTGTGGGAAATAGTGTTCTTTTCCAAAGCATATTGATTACGCCTTTTCATGTTTCCCCCCTGCAGTTTGATAGTGCTGCTAGAGCAAGAGAACTGCTATCTGATGGAAGAAATGAATCTCCAATAAACAAGTCATGGGATTGCTCTTTCGGTGCTGGCCTCTCAAACCTTGAATATGGATACCTGTGTGAGATCATGGGTCGTTCTGTTTGGGCTCCACAGGTGTTCAACTGTGGGGCACCTGACACTGGAAATATGGAGGTAAATGTTTGGAAACTTGTTAAGATTGAGAGACAATAGAAAATTGGTACAACTTGGGTATTGCCTTTCCTTTTCTCTCTGAAAGTAAAAGCTTTCCTTCTTTTGGTTTATGCAAGTGCCAAGTACTAGGGACCCTGTCCTAGAGTTGTCAGTTTGTCACTATATGAGATTCTCGACAAAGTTTCTGAGTAGGGATTAATACTGGATGTTGTTGCTTGTGCAAGCGTAAATAGATGTTTGATAACAACTTCATAATTTTTAGATTGCTTAATCCTAATTAATTTGCTATTTTGAGGATGGTTTATGCATTGCTCTTTGCGGAATTTAATGGCAACAAAATAATTTTCTTTAGTTGCTTTATGCAAAAATGCATTGGCTTCCTGCATTTATTTGATCTGTTTCTGATGCATTATTTTTTGAAATATTTAGGTACTTTTGCGGTATGGGAACAAAGAGCAGCTTCAAGAATGGCTTATTCCGTTGCTTGAGGGGAAGATCCGTTCTGGTTTTGCAATGACAGAACCTCAAGTTGCATCTTCTGATGCAACCAATATAGAGTGCTCAATCAAAAGGTAATTCATGGAATCTACTTTTGAAATTGCATATCTATACTATTCGGCCTCGTTTGATTCGCGGACTAGAACAGGCAGGATTGATAGTCCTGGGATTAGTAGTCCTGGACTATTTGTCCTGGGACTAATTTAGTCCTGAACCTTGCACAATCCCATGTTTGATTCGTGTAGGATTAACATTGGGATATCCCATGCTTTGGTCAATCCCATGTTTGGTTCCCTAAACTTAATTTTGGGATTAGTATGAGGACTATCTCTTTCTCTCTCTCTCCATCTCTCAAAACAATTTCAACCAATTAAATTTTTTCAAAATCAAATTGAAACATGATTCCTAAAAAAGTTCAAAGTGATATTTTCAAAAAAAGCAAAAAAAGATATGGAACAGCTAAATGGTCCCTCACGTTTGTCTGGGACTTTTGCACAGGGAACTATGTCTTTGTTTCTAATTTGAGCTAAATGAAACTTCATCCGATAAACTTCACACGAAGTTGGACACCAGAAGCTAGTTCAAACCAAAAATGCAGTTATTTAGCTAGTTCATACTTGTTGCTCGAATTGAACAGCTGTTGCCACATAAATCAAAGAAAAAGATATGGAACAGCTGCTGCCACATATCGAATTGAACAGCTGCTGCCACAGAATTTCCTTCTAGCTACCAGAACTGAAAAATTCCGAGTAAAATTCTCAAAAAACAAGTCACAAATGAGTCTGGTTTAGAGTGTTGTCTCTGGAAATCACTGCACCACTCTACCTTGGCATAGTCTAAAATTAAAGGCAACAAATGGACAAATCTGAGTTCAAACTTAGTCATTGCAGGCAGCAACAAAAATCTCAGCAAGCAAACATCGTTTGCAGGCAGCAACAATTTTCTCAGCCAAGGAACTATTATGATACTTAAAACAAAAATTTAATGGACAGACCTGAGTTTAAACTTAGTTCATAGATATATTAATGGACAAACCTGAGTTCCACAAAAAATAATGGATAAACAGTCATACATACTTTCAGCAAGCAAACATTGATCATAAGTTCCAAAAGTTACGCCATTTACCACAATCCAACAAAAAAAGGCATCGAACCACCAAAAGTTGATATTTAACGTGGTTTGTTAGTTTTGTTCCACCTAGCCTAGAAACCAGAACCCAATATAGTCTGCACGAGAATTAGTTTCTCTTCCTCCGTTTCAAGGCTGAACAAGTGGTCAACCGTTTGTGCATCTTTCATGATTGCCAAACCAGCTTTGATCCTAGTCTCAGTCGTGATTGGAAGCTTCGCCAATTCTGCATTAACTGCACTTCTTTTGGCCGAGAGGTCATGTGCATAACCCATCCTACCTCCAAGCATCACCATCGTAGAATTAGACATCTCCAAAGAAGTCACAAGCTTGTCAGCGATGTTGGTCAATCCAGCCATGAGGTTTTCAGAAACCTTAGCCTTTTTCTTTGGAGGCTCTTCAGGGGATTTGTTAATTTTACTTACCGATCCTTCACCATCTTCATCGGCATCAACCTCAGTAGCCATGGACTCAACCATATCAGCTGCACTCTCAGCCATTTCTCCGGTTGCTCTGTCATTCCTAAAAATAATACACCAATCCTCATAATACGGGAATGTCTTATACCTCAGCCCATTCGCATTACTGTCAAGAAAAAAACACACACACAAACAAAAGTAGAAACACCATGGGTATACATTACACAACCATGTATACCCCAATTGTACACCATCATCCAAAAGTATTTTTCGACGTAATAGAGTATTTCAAATCCGAAACGTCGAAAAAATACTTTTAAATTATCAGAATTTGATGGTGTACATTTAGGATACACACGGATGGTGTACCTGCGTGCCTCGATTTCCTCTTGGGAGTTGGGATGATATTTCCTTGTAGCTTCTCTTGTTTGTCCAATGTCAACTGGGATGATATTTCCTTGTAGTTTCTCTTGTTTGCATGTCCAACGTCTCAACTCCCAAATCCCAATACCATATTAATTTGTCAACCACAACATGGCGGAAAAGTACTTTAAGCCTTAGGCTGTGTTTGGATGTTCGGAATCTTGAGTAGCAATAGGAATATGATTACCGGGAATCGAATTCCTAGGAATTTGATACCTGGAGGAATTGCATTTCAATGTTTGGATTAATTCAATAATCTTACGGAGGAAATAATTATTTTGGAAATTTATTAAAGTCAACATTTCCTTTTTCTTAATAAATGAGCCATGAATCTGAGATTCCCATGGGTAAGGGAGGGATTAGATTCTCACCCAGTCTGGGAATGTGATTTCCGGTTGAATATGTCATCGGGAATCACATTCCTATTCCTGCATCTACCGAACGTTGGAATAAAAAAAGTCTGGCATCACATTCCCGTTCCTGCCTGTTCAAAACGTTAATTGGAATCATGGGTAGAAGACATCACATTCCCATTCCCCTTAAGATTACTGTCATCCAAACTGAACCTTAAGGTTTAAGTAACCAAAATATTCTAACATTGAGGCTCCGTTTGTTTCGATGTAAAACAATTTACAATGTAAAATGATTTCCTCGTAAAATGGTTTTGCAGAAAATATTTTTTCCCAATTTGTTTTCCGGTGTTTGGTTGTACATGAAAAACATTTTCCAGGAACAAATGCTTGCTTCACTTTCACCTCAACAGTTACATAAAGATGTGTATGCGTAATTATGTATTACTCCAATTTTATGCACGAATCATTTCAAATCGAAACTTTAAAAACCAACAAATAGATTAACCAAATCCATATTCAAAACTCAAAAATTGAAATTTGCATGACTTTACACAGCCCCATCTGTAGGCCGGAAGCAAACACGCTGTTTGAAA